>ML811287.1:159496-175566 GCA_009831015.1 Picea engelmannii
ATTCAGAAAAGAACAGAAAAGATACAATGGCAAATACAAACATTACACAGAGATTTTTCACCTGGAAACCCAAACCGGGAAAACCAGTATATATTATATTGATACACATTGTGTTACATTGTTTACAATACAATATACATATAAGAGCCAGCGGCATCCAAAACCCTAACCCAATGACCTGGATTAGTCCAAAACCCTAATTCCTTAATCGAAAATAGAAAACCATCAGCAAAAAACCATGTGCCGAAAACCACCTAATATCATGTGGTCCTGGAAATATGTCGTCCCGGAAATATGTCGGCCCGGCGATAATATGTCGGCCCGAAATATCCAAAAATACTTTTGTTGAAGCCCCCTCCCAATACATCTTTCTAATAAAAGAAACTCATATTTTTACTAGATACCCCTTTTATACCCCCCAATACCTATAAATCCCTCAATACCACAACCCCCCCTCCCAATACCTACAATATATTGACTATATTTTTCACAATTAAAAAAACTCCCTTTATGAGTGAACATGATAAGATATTGGTCAACAAGGTGAATCCCCTGTGGTTGGGACGACCCAACATTTACTAAGATAAATGGAAGAGAAAATAGTGAAAATAAAATAGAACTTAAAGGATACCCAATATAGGTAGAAACGTTATGCAGATAAATATATAACTCACGGATAATTTTAAGTGGGTAACCACGTGTTTTTCAAAGTGAAATCTAGGAAGAGTTCACTTAAGTTGCGAAATTGTTCAAAGATGGCAGCACGTTATTGTGGGATGTTTGAAATTCTAGAGAGGATTGGTCCTATCGCATACATGCTTGCACTTCCTACATCCATATGAATTCATAATTTGTTTCATTTATCTTTGCTTAAAAATTATGTTTCTCATTTTAATCATGTAATTGATTGGAATGTGATTCAGATGGAGAAAAAAGACGACTTCCCAGTTGAGTTGGTGTGCATATTAGACCTTAAATTTAATATGCTTCGTAATCGATAAAAAGTACTATTCTTTGGCATCCATCCTTGAAAGAAGCAAATTAGAAGCAAGGTCTCTCACCTCCATTTCCTATTTACATGTGTTGTTTGATATCAATGGTGAGGTACATCGTTGGGCTATGAAGAGCTCAGTGGTGAGGTAGATCATTGGGATAATAAATAAGTGAATTAGAAGCAAGGTATCTCACCTTCATTTCTTATTTCCATGTGTATTTTAAGCTCAATGGTGAGGAAAATCTTCATTTCTTATTTCCATGTGTATTTTGAGCTCAATGGTGAGGAAAATCATTGGGATAATCATGTATTTGAGATCAATGGTGAAGCAAATCAGTGGGCTAATCCTGGAATGAAGTTGCAAATGAAGGATTTATATAAAACCTTATATGAAAACAGAATGATTCATTTCATGGATTTAATAGGGTGTGTGACAAGTCACATCGACATCCTTGTAGTCGATTTAGTTTGGTACAAGGAACATTAGCCTACGTTAACCTCACATACAAATTTCATTAAGAAGACACGTGAATTTAATTGTTACATGCTCCATCCTTTGCTTCTACAATCTTTTCAATCCTCAACGGTTTCTCTTCGAAACCGTTGTGGGATAATGGTTGATATCTTTGTTTGGCCCCTCTCTTGGTGTTTTAGTCTAGCTATCAGTTTACAAGTGATATATGCTATGTGTTATAGCTTGTTGGAGGTAAGATATTTTCTAGTGGGACCTCCTCCATAATGTTATTTGTATAAGGAAGAATGCTTGTCTAGAGGTGATAAGTGGGGAGAATAAATGGTGAAAACAAACTAGTTTGATGAAGAGATGGAAGCTACCACTACCAACATAGGCATGGATGATGTTTCACAGACCAAAATATTTGAAAAAGGGGATGTATGATCCAAAATTTGGATCTGATTAAGATATATTGGAGGTAGAATCCAATAAGGAATTTGGATAAGAAAAAATTGATTGACTAAAGGGAAACTGACCAAGAGAAGATAAATGACGAAACAAGTTGACTAGACTAGAATCAACTAGTGTGTATATGTTTATGACCAAGAGAAAAGTCAAATCAGATCAAATAATCAATATTGATTGAAGGATTGGAATGAGGTATTTTTAAAGTATTGTTTTAGTTAGACAGTCAGTGAGGAAGAAAGTATATGTGGCATTTAGGGACTAGGAGCTTGTTAGTGGATAATTTCATTGATTACCAAAAGGGTAGTTGAACCATTTTGTAACTATATGGGTATGGGAAGATTAACCATTTTAACTAACCTTTGGAGATGGATCGTAAGAAGGAACATTTCAAAATGGAGTGTAACTAACTCTTGGATATGGATTATAAGAAGGAACATTTCAAGATGGAGTGAATATTATTTGGGTTGGATATTGGGTGATTGACTCAAAAAATTGATTGAGGTATCACAACTAATGAATAGGTTTGATGAGGAGATAATACAAGAAGGATTTTCTTAAAGGAAGGAAAGGATTTGGGTCTTACTACCATGACTAATGGGAACTGTAAAAGAAACCCTCTGAATGCAAAATCTCACGGGTTGTGTATATTCACATTTGTAAACATTCAATAGTTGAAAAACCCTTAATCCGAAAAAAAAAAAATTGAGCTTATTCCCCAATAAGGTTCTCCTAAATAATATTGTGAATAATATTTTGTGTGTAATTGTTTGTTTCTTGTTTTTGGGTGAACTAACAAGGAAATAAATCTAGTCCAGAATATTAATAACAAATAGTACTTGTTTAATTGAATCCATGTTGTGTGTGTGTGTGTAGATATATATTCAAAAGGTATAAGTCTATGATACCACAAGAGGGGAAAGATGAAGGGGTCTAAGGGGATTTTATGCCTAAATCACCTAACTTATGATATCTTGAACCCACACCCATTTTCAAATTTGAAATTCAAATAAAAAATAAGTTACAAGGAGTGGAGGAAACCAACTCTTCAATCTAAGACAAAACTCCTAAATGTTGGCAAACTGTCTCCCCTACATTCTTGTAACTAGGAGGAGAAGTTGAGTTTGAACTCTTTATCCATTATGCATGAGGAAAAATTATAATTGGGATAAGAGGGTTGTTGGAAAAATTGATAGAGAAGAGTTTAGAGAGGTTAGATATGGGAGGAAGAGAGACAAGTCCGTGATAGACCAACTAGCCATGAATGGAATATTGTAGCCTTGAGAAGAAGCCAAGAAAACATGGAAAACTTTGTTGAAACTTGAGACACAATCTGGAACTTCTATGTTATTACAAATATAAAAATGATACTAATGCTTATAAGAATTGTAATAATAATTAATATCATTTAATTAAATCAAGAGTCAGGTACCTCTTCATAAAAAGGTACATACCTCCTCAATGTTATATAGAAACCGTCATCATTTTATCAATCATATCATATTCATAAATATTCATTTCTCGAGTAAATAACAATCTTGTATCATAGCTTTAGTTCTGATCTAGATTTTGTCGTTAATTTTCCTCCACTTGTGCATTTTCACACATTAAAATTCCTAAACCACCCACCCATACCCAATTCCTAAACCCCCACCCGTACCCTTTTCCTAAACCCCCCACATGTACCCAGTTCAAAAAAAACCCACCCATAACCTATCTCCTAACCCCCACAGACCCGTAGCCCCTCCCTTAATTCTCGTACTGGCCTCCTATTCTCTGTCCCGCATCAACTATCCCCTGACCTCCGCGTCCCATCCAACCCCTATCCCAACAAACCCTCTCTCTATGTTTCATGTACCATTTACCCTTGTCGAACCCCTGTCCCAACAACCATTGTCTCCCCATTTTCCCTGTCCATCTTACACCATTTAAAATATTTCCCAACCATCGTACCCCCACCTCATTACGACTTGTCATAAATTAAATTAAAATATTATAATTATTATTAATCTATATTATAATTATTATAATTCTAATTCTAATAATACATATATAATAATTATATTAATATATTACAAATTATATATATATATAATAAAATAATAATAAAATCGCAAGGATGGTCAACAACGAAGAACTTAAGGCCAATGTGAACAAATGCAGAGATAACGTCAACGATGTAAGTGATGCAGGAGCATCGCTCCACCTCATCATTGTGCCAACATTCCAGCACATTAGCGTGCATTTCAGAGAAGGAGAGGCATTGATCCTCCTATTTTTAAATTTGAAATATAATCCTATACAGATTTATGTTGTAATCTTGAGTGAAAACCAAGCCATATCTCTGAACAAGTAGAAGATAAGTTCACCTTTAATGGATGACAGGTTGATGGCTTTAGGTTCAATCTAGAATAGATGTCCATTTATGAAACTTCAATGTAATAGATGAGGTTAGGTGAGAGAGGACAAGCTCGTAGAGCCCCTCTTTTGTAAAGAGATCTTGTATAAGATTTCATAAGGATATTTGGGAGGATTTAGAGAGGTCGTATAGGAAAAGAAGAACTCAAGAGAGGTCTGATAGAAAAAGAAAAACTCGAGATAGATTTAGGATAAGCGAGCTTGAGAGAACTGGGACTCTGTTTTGAAAAAATCTGTATAGACACACAGAGATAATAGAAAAGCAGGTTTTCCTACATATCGTGTGTTTGTGTATTTTCATGAATAAATGTTGTGGATGTGTGATAAGTTTAATTTGCAGTAGGATATAGATTTATTTTATCTTCATTGAATTTTATAATATTGTCTTAGATTCTTTAGGTTGTGCAAAGAGTGCGCAACAGAACATTTGAGGTTCTGTAGCTAGCGCAAGGAGTGCGCATCTGATTTCTGTGGAATCAGAAAAGAACGTGCCAGGAGGGTGCACTAGAGATATCACAAAATCAATAGGAACCTCAAGGCTACTGAATACCTTAGAGGGGAGACTATGCAAAAGAAGCACAGAGAAGCAAAGTTACTGAGAACTCTATAGATCTCTGCCAGGAAGTCATCAAGTGAGTGCAAGAGTGCACAAGAGGAACACTATGTTGAGTTTGAGGAGAAACAAAGTTATTGAACGCTCTGTAAAGAGAAGTTGTGCAAAGTGTGCATCGATCCAGGAGAATTCCATGAGGGCGAGAATAATTTATGTCAATAAATCCTTCGGGTCTGAGTTTAACTAAATCCCAGAAGTGCAAAGAGTGTGTGGGAGATTAGAATCTTCAAGGATATCAAAATGAGAAGGGATAACGTAAGGAATGTGTGAGTGATGGACTTATTCTAATTCCAAAATCTCAGAAGAGGTAACTCTTGCAAGAGCATAAGCAAGACACAAGATAGCCTGGTTTGCAGGAGAAATTTCAAAGGCCGAAACCTTTGAATGTGGACTAAATCTTTAAAAGACAGAAGAAGACAAAAATTGGGGAGGAGGAGCGACAACAACCGTCAAATTTGGTTGTAAGGAGGATTCTGGACCATTATATCAACGTCCAGCAAACAGAGGAAGCGCAGAGAAGAAGAACAGATCTCCAGCATTGGATCTGAGCACAGAGGATCGATAGTCATCTGATCAAGGTGAAGTGCACAAGTTTTAACCCTTGTGTACACAAGGAGACTAGTCAAAGCTTGAGGATTGAGATTATCGAAGGCCAAAGATCCAAAGAGCCAAGGTATAATCTCAACCATTCTATCAATCAAAGGAGATCTAAGACGTTATATCATCTGAAGGAAATCTCGGGCGTCGGATCAGCCAAGAGAATATGTAGAGTCAGATATCATGAGTTCAAGAGGAGGCAAGTTTGAGACTTGAAAATCCTAAAGCATGAATAGCTGAAGAGCCGAGAGTCGTCAATATGTGAGGGGACACTTTTCAATAGATGGCGAGCTTCGGGAAAATTGTATTGAACCTCTAAGTTGAGATTTTAGATTCGTGAAGCTCGAAGAGCTGAAGCAGATCTGAGCCATCATATCACCCGAAGTGAATATGAGCCGTCAGACCAGGAGAGGAGACATGGTGAAGATCTAAGCACTCTGGGTAAAGTTCTAGAGCGATTTATAACCTTCAAATGCAGTGGAGACGTGGATAAAATCAATCTACTATGGGTAAAGTCCCGAAGTAAACCTTAGTCATTGATCTGAGGAGGACACGCGTCAGTGGATTATAGCCTCCAAATAGAATTCATTGGAGGAAGGAGAGGTTTGACATTTGAAATTTCTGAAGCCTGGAAATTTGAAACAATGAGATTATTCGATGTGAAGGTGGACACGTGGAAAAAAATCTAGAACTTTGAACGAAAAGAGGAGGATATCCTGACCATAGGTTCAGGGAGATAGCTGGAAACAGATCGTTAACTCTAGAAGATTGGAGTACAGAGAGTAGCGGGGTTTGAGATTTCAAACGCCTGAAGCCCGAAATCACTAAGGTGATCTCTACCATTGATTGAGAAGGGGAAGATCTGGTCAATAGATGTGAAAGTCTTAGATCTGAGCCAACGGTTCAAACAATATCGTCAAGATCACGAGATCAACGATCCCGTAGCATATCAGGGACAAGAGTTGCACGGACTTTAAAGGTCATAGTCTGAGGACACATGTGAAGAAAGGGGATTCGATAACAGTCATTGACCACGGATCATCACCGAAATAGAGAAATCGATGGACGAGAAGGATTGCAGGGTCAAGACATGCTCGGATGTTAATTTTCCTTAATCAAGCCGCAATTAGAACCACGATATTCACAAATGGATACGTGGCAACACGAGGAAGATTGTTGGGCGAAAAGTTGGTTTGTTTGAAACCACTCTTGCTACGCTTGCAATCGTGCATTAGCACAAGGACATGACCCAGGGTCGTATGAAGGAGGTGCTAACACCAAAGGGGATTACGCCTGAACTAGTGTTTTGGGAGAATGAGGAAATTAGCCCGCGGGTCTGACAAACCTGCACACATAAGGAAAAAGGGACCTGTGTATATTTGATTTGGGTTCAAAGAGGAACCCGAGGAGTTGATTTGACTCTGCAGTTAGAAATATCCTAGACCGGGAGATCGTAGAACCCCAAGAGGCTAGGGGGGCCGCATCAGTAAGGTACCGAATTAACAATGTGGAAAAACCGCAAAAAGACATGACTGAAAAAATCGATAAATTACTTGATACCGAGAGAAAAATTGATTGGTTAATACAGCAATGTGAAATATTATTAGTGCTTTCTGAAAACGATAATAATGAAACAAAAAGAAGACTTGATGAACATAGTGAAAAAGTTGAACAATAATGGAACATTTCGAGGCCTTATTCGCAGAACCCTTAGCTTATCAAAGACCACCACTAAGTCCTGAAATACCAGAAATAAACTCACAAAATCAAAGAAATTAGGAAATTCCAAAGGAAAATATTTCGAGAAATATGCACATTCCCAGATTACAAGACAAATATTATCAAAAATTTTAAAAGGAATTACCAAAGTGTTATAGAAAGGACCATAGAGGATTTTTTGTTTGGAAAAACAAAATGGATGGAATTTTTTAATCAAACCCCCAGCTAGGCGAACAAGAGAAGGTAATGAAAACCTCTAACAGTCTAGAATGAGAAGCTTATGATTGGTACCTTTGGTGTTCTAGGAAATGTGATGCCTGTTCCTTCCATTGGAATAATTTTACAACAACCCTACTTAAAATATTTCATGATGAAGAGGATGACAATATGTATAACAAGTCCATGCATCTCAAATAGAAGGGAAATGTAAACGATTATACTCACAAATGGGAGGTTCTAGCAACAATGAAATGTGGATTCACAGATGAGAATCTCATCAAAATGTACATTTGTGTCCTAAAATATTACATTCGTAGTGAAATTAAACTATGGAATCCTAAAACAATTGAGCATGCAAGACACACAGCAAGGCTAATAGAACAAAAAAATAAGTTCAATAAACCAGCATTCACAAATCCAGAAAGGTTAAATAAATATTCAGATAATAGAACGAAGGAATACACTACAAACAAACCTAACAATTATTTACCACAACATTTGATGGAATTTCAAGCGAGTCATCAAGACTCAAATAAAAAAAGGGAAAGTAAATGTCAATATTGTGGAGACAAATGGTCGCCTCGGCACAAATGCAACATTAAAAAATTATATTCTTGTAAAGAAGAGAAAGAATCAAGCACATATAATAGTTATTCAGATAACAAAAGTGAAGAGGAAGGTGAGGCACCCAATACAGAAACTGATGAGGCCATGCCCAAGATATCCTTGGCTGCAATAATAGGAATAGCACAACCAAAAACATTAAAACTAAAAGGGAACATAAAAAAAAGAAAATGTCTCCATTCTAGTCAATACAGGGAATCCCCATAATTTCATAGATGTAAATGTTGCAAAGAATTTAAACCTATTAGTATATCTGGTCGCAGATATAATATTAATGGTGGCAGATGGAAAAAAAATTGATGGCGTAGGAAAATGCCACAAGATCAAGCTTCAAGTAGAAGATTATGAATTGGAATTTGGATTCTACATCATACCCTTGAGAGGAGTAGATGGTGTCTTAGGAATTCAATAGTTACAAATGCTAGGGACCTACTCTGCAAATCACCAAAAAAAAAAATATAAAATTCAAATGGGAAGGAAGAAAATACAAATTATATGTACCTCCCACCCAAATTATATCCTCACAACAAATGGAGAAACTAATTTGAAAAGGAGCACCAGCTTACGTGGCACACTGTCATCAGATGGAGTTATTAACAACAATAATAGTCAAGTCTCAACATCTAGATATTCAAACATTAATCTAAAATACGACAAGGTATTTCAAGACTTACCTATGAAACTGCCACCTAATAGAAATATATAGCGTATAATCGAGGTTAAGCCAAATTCAACACCAATTAATATTAGACCTTATCAATTGTAATGTATCTCAAATTTACCAACAAAAAATAATTTTGCTAGGTGCATTAAAACTTATTTACTTTGTTATACTTGACTGATTTTCAACGAAAATCGTCACTATCGGAATATGATTTAAGATTAAACTTCTTTGCGAGCTACTAATAAAAAGTGGTCAACCTTTCCATTAAGATGTGCCTATTACAACCATTTATTACAAGGATGACACTTGTCACAATAGGTTACGGTTTTGACTATTCATGCAACTACGATCTGGTTATATCATATGGTATAAAGTGACTCTAGCCTACACACTTCTAACTTTTATCAAGGGATCCACAAATTTATTTCACTAAAGCTCCGCTCTTAAAACAAGTCTTAGTACTCTCCACTTCATGTCCAAATGAAGGAGTACTTCAGACTTTATAACAACCATCCAATACAATGAAGTCTCCTTTATATAACCCCTTATAATTCCATGTATCAAAAAGAAATTTAATCTATGATGTTATATATAAAACCCACTATCATAAAGTTCCCATATCCAAAGTCATACAAGGCTACGTATAATTTTGAGTTTATAGGAATGAATTTATCGCATGTTTTACCTAGAGGGGTTTACCTTATTCGCATAAGTCTAAACGGGTCCCCTTGCGACAATTGTACCTCAGTTGTAAGCGCATTTAAATACCATAAGTAGTGGATGTTCTTTTCATCTTCCTTTGTAAAGGTTTTTAACATAGTTGATAGTGGAAACTAACACACGTCAGTTGGAAATGATAGAGAAAACGAAATTAGTGATGCTTAACGTGGGGTGGAAATCCCGTCTGGCATGACAACTCGTAACCTGAACTGCTTATTGTCCAGCATGGAACCTCTTCGCCTTAGTGACACGAATTTTCACTGGTTCAGTTGAATGCGAAATCAGATCTGTCTGTAATGCCATAATGCCTCTGGTTTGGGAGTTATGAGGGTTCTGCAAATGTACAAACCCTAGGTTATCGTGACCAATGGGTGTATGACAAACAAATTTGTTAACATGACCGGTGTACCCACACAACTCCCGCCATTACTCTGATACAAGAGGTCCCTGGTAACTAAGTCTCATTTTCTTTTGGCTCCTATGCTTTTTTTAAAACCTACCTATGTTAACCTCTGCAAGGTTTCTCTATGTGAAAAAGAGTGATGTCCAGAAAGGTTTTGGTCATGCATAATGCAAAAAAAGACAGATTCGTGATTTTTTGGTTATCCTCCTTTACCAGGTAAGTTCCACAACGATTCAATCACTTAAAGTTAGTTGTATTCATGCTTGTCTCTATAACTGGTTTTCTTATGGTTGTTGGTTGAGGTCATTCCTTTATTATTCGTGTATGTAACTCCACCACGCTCCATGTAAAACAATTGTTCTAACTTCATAGCGGTTTCGACCTAACTCTCCCATGAGGCCAACCACCCACTGCTCATAAGTTTTAATAACATTGTAGGTAATTTTTTACACAGTTCCATTGATTTGATTCAGGGATAATCCCTTAGTAATATTAGGGTTTTTCTGTTGGGCCGCAACTACCCTCGGACTTCTCTGGAAAGCTTAGACTGGTAAACTTTGATGAAGTTACTTATGGTATACTTAACGCCAAAACCCCGTGGGTGAAACCCACTCAGCTTTTCCCACAGTGACCCTAACAATTCGAATAAATATATAAACTTCATGTATGAATGATTGTGTATTATTACTCTATAAACTTCATGTATGAATGATTGTGTATTATATAAACTTCATGTATATTCTATTAATTTATCCTTTGCAATTGTGAGGTCTTCGTTGGCAAGACCGGGACCTCAACCTTTTCTCGGTCGCTCCTACTTGTATTTTAATATTTTTTGATTGATTAAGAGATGATCCTTCGATCTATTAGCTCCTGGAAGGAATTTACACGTCCGAAATTATTTTTCATGAACTCTGTGGTTAAAAGGCTGGTTCAAAAATGTGTTTCGGGTTTCGTTTTTATACTCGGTTTTTGGTTTGTGTAAACTTTACCATTACTTCGTAAGTTAAAAATTCATGATGCCAAAGTCCCACAACCCTATCTGTGATTCCAAGGTGGGCAATAATGCCTATGTGGGACATGTTATACACTAAATAAACTCTATTGTTCTTTGGGTCTGTAAATATTTACTCCATTTCACCCTCGGATCATATGATATGAGTCGTAAACCCTCTCCTGGGAATACTATAGATTTTATTTGATAATATGACTCATGCGTTACTCTAAGTTTCAATAGCTTACTCATACTTGTATAGGGATTTAAATGGCCAATTGTATCACTGTGTGTAGAAATACTTCAGATTCTAAATTCAATTAACAACCAATACATTTGAGCTCTCTGTTTTTGTACTTCTTTGCCTGAAGCTTGTATATATTTGTATTTGTATTCCATATAAAAATAGGATAATAAAGGTCGCATCCAGAGGCAATAAAACCCCTTTGCTTGAAATGCAAGTTACTGTGCGAACTCTTTATCATTTTGTTTATTAAAATATTAAAGTTTCTTCTTGTTTATTTACCTTCTGAAATGTTTGGTTGAAATTTCGGTTACCATAATCTAATGATGGGACCCCTGTTTTTCTTGTGAGGGTACCCATCAGGCAATTCTTGGTCCACTCCTCCCCTTCCAAACTATGGACAATTTTCCTCATCGACGCTAATGGAAGAAAAGGCATATGTGCCCAAATCACAAGCTAAGTAAAATTCATATATTAAATCTGCAATATTTTTATTTCGTAAATTCATCCTCGTCATTATTCTATCTTCAATATTTTTTTTTTTTGTATTTGATTCATAATCCTATGTATCGATATTCTTGATCTTTCCCTTACATATATTAATTGCTTTGAGGACGTGGATTGACGAGATCACCTCACTCAAAAGGTATTCGACCTCCTCGTTACGACCACAATGCTGATAACAGGTGTAAATTTTTTTTTTGTTTTAAAAGTGTGTGCGGGTGTGTAGGAGGGGAAAAAGACACACTGGACTCTACGTCGCCCCCCGATGACTAACAAGATGCAACCACGACGATCACCACAAGAAGACGCAAGACGCACAACAAGTAGTTGCCAGCAATTACTACCCAAGACAGAGGCGCCCCACAATATCTTCAACAATAAATGACATACCGGGTTAGGTACCATACAAACATAGAAGGAAGAATCTGTAGTAGTAGGTCTTACCATTTCTGCACAAGAAAGCACGGCGTTTAATCTTGGTTCTCTGCTCCGGAGAGAGAGAAGGTCCGATAGGCTCCTGGTCGACTGCTCAGGTGGAAACTAGTAATCCTCTCAGGTGTGTCGCAAGAGTGGGAACCCTGCCTTTAAAGGGCCCGAGACTCTTGATACGGCACAGGATTCTGGGCGCAGGGGAACACATAGACATATATACTAAGGCTACTGAAGGTGTCTACATCCCTCCCGACACAAGCAGACCACGAAATGCAATACTCTCGCGTACTACAAAATCAGGGACAATCATGACCTCTATGGGAGATGCAAGTCAGGAGGACTTAAGATCGACTAACCACTATGAGACCCGAAGACATCAATCTCGATCAATTGCTCCATTAATTATCATTAACCGATGAAGACCTTATCATAAGGTAAAACCCAAAAATCAAACCCCCATTATTTAGTTATATGGTCATTTTGCACTAGATCAAGGACCAGCAATAATCACAGGCGCATTGCATTTCTCTGTTAATCGCCATAAATGAGCAACGGTATCAATACCATAATGGTAAACCCTCGAACATTTACATTCTCCATATTATCTTGCCTTTCCTACCAATTTATTACCATACATTAGAATAACCTAACAAATAATTGCATTGCAATTTAGATCTTATCATTAACACTTCAATTTAAACTAATAATAACCTTGCAAATTAAACATCATCACGAGCATTTCAATTAAACAAATATTCCATGGTGATTCAACCATCATCATTAACATTACAACTTAGAACAAATATTATCACTAACCCTTCAATTTAAACGAATAATAACCTTGCAAATTAACATCATCACGAGCATTCAATTAAACAAATATTAACATGGCGATTCAACCATCGTCATTAACATTACAACTTAAAAAAAATATTATCGCTAACACTTCAATTTAAACAAATAATAACCTTGCAAATTAACATCATCACGAGCATTTCAATTAAACAAATATTAACATGGCGATTCAACCATCATCATTAACATTACAACTTAAAACAAATATTATCGCTAACACTTCAATTTAAACGAATAATAACCTTGCAAATTAAACATCATCACAAGCATTCAATTAACAGTTATTAACATTGCGATTTAAACACATATTATTATTGCAATTTAAACAAGTATTACCATTGTAATTAAGCAAATATTAATAACAATAAACTCATTATCAAATCAATAAGATTACAATTAGTCCACTTCTTCCTTCACATCGAACTAACTACCCTAAACCATTACATTAATGATCAACAACCAAACATTATTAATAATAATCTCATTATCAAAATCAATAGGAATTACAATTATTCAACTTCTTCCTTCCATTAGACTACGCTACCCTAAAAACCATTACTTGAATATTCAATTATTTTATATGAGAAATATATTTTCTTAAATCTAATAAAAAGAATTTTTAATAAATAAAGCACAATTTTAAAGCATAAGTTATAATACATAATACCAATTACCCTTTAACCTCAATTATATATGTTACATATAGATTAGTTGAATATCTAATTGTCCCTTCATACATGATATATACGGATTATTTGAATACTCAATTATTTTATATGAAAAATATATTTTCTTAAATCCAATAAAACAAATTCTTAATCAATAAAGAACAATTTAAAATCATACATTAAAATTAAAAGATAATTTCAATTAAAATAATATTAACTACACCGATACATAGCACATACTATCCCAATTACTCTTTAACCACATTTAGACATGATACGGACATATTACTTGAATTTTCAAAGTATTTTTGAAATTTAGCATCAAACTAAAACTTATAAACTCACGTTCTACGTAATCATTGAAATAAACGTTAAAGTCCAGGTCTACATTAATAATCAATTTAATAACTCACGGCCATTTATCAGTATGTCAAGGGCGCTTTATTTTTCTGCCAGCGGTAAACGTTTCCATAATGGATTATCCCTGGAAATCTAGAAGTCGGTGGCGTTCACTGGCAGGTAGCTGGAACAGCATTAATGTCAATTTACAAAAACCAACTTGTGGACAATCTCAGTGTAAAAAGGGTAAATACACTGCCTCGGTGTCGGTGAACGTTTGAGTGAAACGAGGGCGAGGTGGTAGAGGGTAGGTTACAGGCAGCGCCGTCTCAGTTACCATATCGATGGCACAAGTAAGAGGGTGCAGGCACTCAATTCAATTAAATTCAACCCTTGCATTAAATTACAGCTGTCATACCCTTCAAACGACAGCATTTAACCTTAATCTAAAAACTTACGACCAGGGTAGATTATCCCAGGATTGCTCCAGTTAGAATTTAGGATTTTTCAGGTAGACATATATAATTTATAACTATTAAAATTCCCATAATTTCTGAAGCAATAGAACGGGAGGTTAGGTAGCCAATCCAGCTCGCCCATTAAGGAATGGGAATCGGAAACCCTGATAAATATAAACTGGAAACATGAACCCGCAACATTAAAACCCCAAAATTGAACGATAATATTAAACCGTAACCCTTACACGATCATATTAAACCATACTTTGGAAACGATGATAGATCCATATATTCCACAGCAGTGTTAAAACCGGACTGTTTAACACAGCATAAAAAGACCAAGATTAAAACGATAAAAAGCATATGTCAGGTTGGTAGCCAGGATTCGTTTTTCCCACGGCTGAGAGATAACAAATCGAAAGGCCAAGTGAAATCAACACCACTATCGACTTCCTCAGCTGTTCCTAAAATAGAGGACAAGGTAAAATGAATTTTGATCTCCCCCGACAAGTGCAGAAAAGCCCAGCAAAACAGAAACCACGGATCGAAAGTAGAATGCCCAACAAGCTCAGGAATGCCCAACGAATTCAGTCATTGTCGATTGCTAAAGGCAGTTTAGAAGGAAATCTCTTACGGTTTTAAATGTCAGAAATGTCATATATCTCCTCTCTTATAGTTTAGTTCATAAAGCTAAACTCGGAATCACCCAGAAGGATCCAGACAACCACCCCACACCAGGCTCCGAGGGAGATTTCATGAGGTCTTCGCAATGGATTATGGATGCGGTAAAAAGGGAGGGGAAAAAAAGATTTAAAAAAAAACAATTGCAAACATACAAGGCGCCAAGGATGCAACAGTAAAGTAAGGTCCAAAAATTAAAACCATAAGGGACCGGTAGATCACCCATTTTTCTAACGAGTTGAACGGTTACAGTGCTATTAATTCAGGAGAAGCATGCAGCCAATACAGGGATGGATGAGGGTTTTCACGCTACCCAAAAAAAGGTCTCTGATAAGCTGAGCGAATAGCAGCTACTCAGGGAAAGGAGGCCATAAAATAACGAAGGATGTAGTCTCCTAGGGCATGTTTTTCTTTTTTTATCCATACAACAGCAAAAAAAAACCATGACGAGAAACCAAATTTTTATACCATTAGATTTCATTCATCTTGCAATCAACTAAACAAAATTTACGAAGTTTAGATGGGTGTACCTTAAGCCAAATGAAGATTCCACTGCTGTTGTCCCGCGCTAGTGCTCTGCTCCGCTTGTCGACCTCCGAGACTGCACCAGTACCTCCCAGCCAACGCTAGGGGTACTCTACTTCCCCCTTAGCCCCCCGAGCCGCAAAGGGGCCACACACAATCCAGACAGTAACCTAGCTTCCCAGCCCGCCTCCAAGGATGAGCTACCACTCAAGTCAGCTGAGAAAAATCCCCAACTCCTACAAGCAATCAGTCCAGTTGCAATTTTGACAGCATAACCCTATCTCATAGCAGCTCCCCTTCTTTTCCCCCATCTCCTTTCTTTTATCCTCTTTTTTTTTTGACCTAATCCCATTAGGTTTTCCCCAAAAACCCTAAATCCCCTTTCTTTTAAGTTTTCCCCCCCTTTTATTTATTTATTTCTTTCTTTTTATTTCTTTTCTTTTTTTGAAAACTCAAAAGGTAAATGCGCCTAAGCATCTT
>ML811287.1:183113-205053 GCA_009831015.1 Picea engelmannii
AATTTTTATTAGGGACTTAATATTATATAGTGTGATTTTGGGTGATAATAGATCCACCTCCTCTTATTAATGGAATATTGTGATTTCAGGGATGAATCAAAGTATGAGGCTTTAAACTTGGACAGTAAAAGATGTATAGTGTAATGTTTATCATTACCATGCCAAGGAATTGCTTGCCATCTTTGTTGGTTGTCTTCAAATTAATTTTCTTTACATCATCATTTTTTATGAGAATTAAAGTTGCCTTTATGCTTCTTATGTCATGATTTATTTTTCTCCCCAAACTATTTCTTGCACTTCTATCAATTTTGTTCCTCAATTTTGACAACATAATAGTAGGTGGATCGTAACAAAGAGATCGTTAGAAGATTCATTTATGTTTGGATGTTTATGTGTAGGTCAATGTGTTGTTTTAGAACTAAGTGTCGTTTAGATTCCCAAATAGCCAGTGTTGTACGTTGGATATGAAATGCATTGGTTTCATGCTTTGTTCCTTATTTTTTCTAGCTGATTTTAGGTTTCATGCTTTGTCCCTTATTTTTTCTGAACATGTTGTATAATTTTGATTACAAATATCTAAATATATACCAAATTATTTGAATAGATTTGTATATTGTACTTATAATGTTTCAATGGATTTGTTGTAATAGGTAATTACAATGTCAACTCCAGATGAGAAAAGAGAGCTTGTTATGTTAAAGCGGCAAATGGTGATTCATGGTGATGGGAAATGTTATTGCCCTTGTTGTGAATGCAGGGGTTTTAATGGAAGAAGACTACCTTTAAAAATAGTTGAAAAGCATTGTAGGGAGAATGGGCACGTTGAAGGAGGCAATGAATATCGTCCCATGGTAAGTAATTAGTTATTATAGATCTTTAAGGGTATTATACATTAATTGTTTTTTTTTAATTTATCTTTCAAAATAATATTTGTGATATACTCTAACTGTACTTTATTGCTTCTACTATTTTTATTAAAGAAAAATCATCCTAAGAATGTGATGTCACCTAGAAGGAGATTTTTTCATAGAGATAATACTAAAGAACAAGTTGAACTTAATCGTGTGGATAATGATGATCACGTTATTCCTATGGAAAATGATGGTATTAATAATATAGTTGTTGATGATGGGACAAATAGATTGATCCAAGACATTTATAATGATCCAATGGATGATGATGTCAACTTGGAGGAGGACAACTTGCAAGATGATAATGATGACAATGATGAGGACAATGATGATGAATATATTTTTGATAAACCTATCCTTAAAAATGCCATTGAATCCCTATATGAAGGCACAAAAAAAAGTGTTCTCTCTGTTGTAATGTTGTTGGTCAACTTGAAGGTATCAAATGGTTTGTCAAACACATGTATGACACAGATCCTAATGTAAGAAACATAATTTTACAGTTTTATGCAATTTTCAACTTTTATTTTATTTTATTTTTAGTGTCAATTGATGTCTAAATTAAGGATGCAATATTTATAATGATTAATATAATTTTCATTATTAATTTTTTTTTTTTTGTATATTGTTGTGGTAGGTTGATAGGTGAATATTTCTTATCATCACCAAATAATTTACCTCGCACATACCGAGAATTATCTGCCATTCTGAAAGAAATTGGAATGGAATATGAGGCTATTGATGCATACCCCAATGATCACATCATATATTATGGACAATATGCATCTGAATCGAATTGCCCGCAATTTCAAATCAGTAGATATTGAACTTATCAGTTAACAAAAAAGATGCCTCACAAGGTTCTTCGTTATATTCCCATAATTCTACGCCTACAACGACTATTTAGATGTCGGAACATAACACAGTTTATGGATTACCATGCACGGAATAAAAGTGAAGATGATGTTCTTTGAATGCCTGTAGTTGGTTATTTATATAAAAATATCGAAGAAAGATGGTCAATTTTTAAAGAAGAACCTTGTAATGTTAGGATTTCATTGGCAGCTAATGATGTAAATCCATTTGGTGAGCTCAGGTCTATCTACTCGGTGTGGCATGTTTTTGTTATAAATGATATCCTTCCTCCTTGGATGTCAATAAAGAGAGAGCACACAATGTTGGAAATGATTGTTCCAAGTATATTTTTATAACTATAATGGTTTTTTAATCTTTAACATTTCATTTGTCTTGTTCATTGCACAATTTCATATATGTATACAAGGTGTAGTAATTATGTGTATTTTTTAACCATTTAGGTAAGTACCAAGTGAAAGATATGAATGTATATATTGAGCCTCTTGTCGATGAGTTGTTAAAGTTATGGGACGGCATCACTATGTATGACATCTCTAGACCAATAGGTCAAAGAGGATTTCAATTCCATGGGATTCTTACATGGACAATTCACAATTCACAAGGACTAACACATTTTTGTGGTATGTAACACACTATTTCACTAAAATAAGTTAGATGTTGATGATATTCTAATGTTTGTTTTCTAAATAATTGCTTTTTATATAACTAATGTTTCCATTGATGCATATCTTCTAGGTCTTCAAACAAAGGGTAAATTTGCATGTCCAATTTGTGGTCCTAGGATGAGATCTCGTCGTTCAAGAAGTTTAGGAAAGGAGGTGTTTGATGAATATAGGCACTTTCTCCATAAGAACCATAGGTATTGAAATACCAATAAACATATTTTCAATGGGAAATATGAGAATGGGATAAAACCACGAAGAATGACACAACACCTATGGAAGTTGGAATATAATAGATCAAATCGTTAATGTAAGTCAATCTTCATCATCGTATGCAATATATACACTTTTTAATTGTGTTGAATTCTCATGTCTACTGTGTATAATCTAACAATTGTTGTGTTAATTTCATTTATGTAACATATAGTTGGTCATCAAGGCATTGATTTGCTTCCACAAGGAATGAAAAGTTTCCCCAAACAATTCAATAGGTTGGCCTACTATGAGAAACTAGAAATAACTCATTTGTTAGACACAATGCATATCGGGAATAAAGTAATAGAAATGTTGTGGAGAATCTTAGATGGAAGTCGTGACAAAGAAAAAATTTCTAAAATTTGTAGTGACAGTCAAGAAGCCAATCATGCAATGCTAAATATTATTGATTTAAATAGGACTAATGGAGTCAATCGAAATAGCCTCCCATGGTTATTTAAAGAAGATGAAAGCAATGTTGTAAAAGAGCGCATTTGAAAAATTAGATTTCCAACAGGATTTTCTTCAAACATCAAGAATATATTAACAAAGAAAGGTGAATTTGGTGGGTTAAAAACTCATGACTGGCATACCTTCATCAAGGTAATTTTTTTTGTATATTTTTTTATGTATTGGTAAGAATCGAAGTAATATTTTTAAATTTTGTAAATATATTGTTAATATGAAATCGGAAATTTATTAATGTGTCATTGTTTTGTTACAATATGTGCTACCTCTATATTTGCCCGACAACTTCGACAACAACGTTAAACAAGTTATATATGACCTTGGAAAATACATGAGGTATATAACGACAGATGAATTACATATTATTATTTATATGTAATAAAAATGTTGTAGAAGTTGTTAATGACGTGTTTTACTTGTAATATTCATGTATACAATATTGTCTTTGTTGAAACCTATTTTGTTCCCGTAACCTTTGTAGGTGGTTTTAATCTAAATAAATCCATAAGGAAGATATAAAATATTGGAAGAGAGAAATTCCCTGTTTAATGTGTGCAATGCAAAAGTATCTACCTCCAGCATTTTTCAATGCGCAATAACACTACCTCATACACCAGGTTGAGAAGATTGAATTGTGTGGACCTATACACACAAGGTCAATGTGGATGGTGGAGAGACACTTGAAGTCATTGAAGGATTTAGTTAGACAAAGAGCATGTCCCGAGGGTTTTATGGTGGAGGGGTATATGGTATATCAAATGTTAGTGTATATTAGCGATTATCATTCTGATTTAGGGAGGAAACTTAATATGCATTGCATTTGGGGTGTCAATAACGTCAAAATGTCTAAAGTGGAGGTCTTGGTTGGGAATGGGAAAATGAGGAAAGTGAAAGGTATTATATTGTTTGATTTTTATCTATATTGTATTTCTTCAATTTATATTATACCTCCATCAATTATTATTATTCATTATTCTTACTAATTTATATTTTTTTTATTGCGGTTGGTCAAGTGTGGGATGAACTACATTTATACATTGCTAACAATATTGATTGGATAAATCTATGGATAGAACAATGTGAACAACATGATGGTAGGTTATCATGGGAAGGGGTGGCTACATTAATTAAAAGAGCTCATCGTAATGAAGATCACAATCTTACGCAGAGGGAGATTGATTTAGCATATGGTTTAAAAGATAAACAGGTAGTCATAAAAAAAATTACCCGCACTTTCTGTTATTATACAAAATGTTAATGTATTATTTTTTAATATTTATTAAGTTTAAATATGTTTATTAACTATTAATTTATTTTGTACCTGTTAGGAATATTGCAATTGAAGCACCACAAAGATATGTGGTATAATGGTCGAAAATTTCGCGTCAAGAGGGTGGATGACACGAAAAAAGTCGTAGATTTAGGGATAACTGCAGTGTTTCAAGTCATTAATGTTTCTTCTAGAAGTGACAAACATCCAAGACTAACAGAAAATATATATTATCTATATTTGGATGATATAATCTAGTGTGACTTCAAATCCTTCAAGATAATTCTGTTTGAGGTCAAATGGTATCATTTAAGAATAAATGAACATGATCCTGAAAGAACTGTTATTCAGCATGACAATGGTTTTACCATAGTTAATACAAGGACATTTGAGCTGGGTCTAGAAAGTTATGTTCTTCCCAGACAATGTGAGAAGGTATTATATTGCGAGGTTCCCAGTAAACCAGGTTGGTCGTTTGTTGTTAGATATGATCCAAGAGGAAGTCCTATAAAGTATAATGTACTGGAAGAAGATAATATTCAAGAACTAGAAGGTGATACAGAGGAACATGAGGAGGTAGATTGTGTATCGTCAGATGACGAAGTCGAAGAAGTTGATCGACCATATGATGTAGATGATAATGTTCTCAATGAAGCTATATCTTATGATGATATTATTGAAAATTATGACAGTACTAATAATGATGTTGATATGTCCAATCCATTTGACAATGATTCTGAAATACCAGATAATGATACAAAATATGATGAGTTGGATGAAGAAGAAGATCAATGATATTCCTACATGTGGTGAGTGATTTGTAATATAGATCTCTTATGTTTTTTTTTTCTTTCATGTAATCTTAGTGTCGTTTTTAACTATAGTTGTTGAATCTAGATCGATTGGGTATTGGGGAAATGACAATGTTCATGATGAAGATGATATTGTCAATGTTGAGTTTGATGATGAAGAAGATGAATGATATATAGAGGTATGTGTTTTATATGATGATCTTTATATGTTTTTATTTTGTATAATATAGTATTTTACATGTTCTTTATTATTTCAAATTGGGTATGGGGAAATTGAGAGTGATGTGAATGAACTAGAGAATGAACTATTTAGTAGAGAATGAACTATTCTCGAAACCAAGAGAAGCTCATGAAAAATAAGGTTTATAGCATAGTTTAAATTTGACTCATCATTGTCATCATGCATGCCATCATCATCGCCATCATGCATTCCATCATCATCCTACAAACCCATTGCATTGAACACCAGTTTTTCACTAGGGGTGTGTTGTGGTCGTCCCTTGGTAAGAGGATTCAATATTTAATGTATTATCTGTAATAATCATTATGTCATGAATTTTAGTAGTATTTATTATCGGGATTTTTATATTTTCTATACACACCAACTTTTCTACGTTGTTTTTAAATATATAGACGATGCCCCCAAAATGTCGACCTCCAGAGAGTTATTTGCCATGTACTAGCAGAAATACTACTTTACAGGGAGATGAACTTTGAGATCAGAATATTGAATCTTTTGATCAAGTTATTAATGATGATATGGATGGAGATAATGTTAGTGATTCAAATTAGGAAGATGAGATACATAGATTGATCCAAGACACATTTTCTCCAATGGATGAGGACAACCAGGATGATAGTCATGATGTTGATCCCCTACTCGAGAATTCATGTCAACCTCTTTATGAAGGCTCAACAACAAATCTTTTATATGCTATATTTGTTTTGGTGAACCTTAAGGTTTTGAATGGTTTATCAAACACATGTCTCACACAGATACTAAGGTACTTAATTTGTTAATTATTTATGCCTACATGTTCACAAATACTTAAAAGGTTCAATTTTTTCCTATATTGCTATTGTTTTCTAATTTGTATATTAGTATATTGGATCATGAGGGTTTATAACCCCACAGTAACAAGAGGCATTAATTGATCAAATTTGACTAGATTGAAAGGTGATCTAAGTTACCTTTTCTATGTGTTGAAATTCCTCGCTTTGTTAACAAAATGCTCATTAGGAGAGAAGTCCTTTCTTACAATAGCCATTTAGTCCTTCCCATATTCTTTTCTTTCCCTTTCTCCATCCCCACCATCTTTAGATAGCTCATGCATACTTTATGTGCAGTGTTTTCAGGAAATAAATGTCGAAAACCACTCATATTTGCCTCAAAGACTAGCTCACAACTATCTAGAAACCCTTAGGTGCCAATGAATTTTTGGGGGTCATTAAGTGCATTGACCAACACAATTTTTGGCATGCTATCTTCATTGACCAAATTTTTTTTTGGCATGTTATCTACACTGAACGACATAGGAATAGAGGGCATAATCTGCATTTCCAACACAACTTTCTAGGTGAGTTTCTGCAAGGGCTCTCGAAACTCATTTTTTCGATTTTTAGGTTTTTATTCCATCTTTTTAAGTGTTATTTAGGACTTGTAGGTTTATTTTTGGATTCTTTTGTTGTGGCTTAGGTATTTTATTTAATAAATTCATAAGGATTGAGAAGAAAACCCCCTAAGGTTTCTAGTACCTTTCTTGGCCAAATTTCTTTTAGATTGTACTTTCATATTTCTATTACAGTAGGCTTAGAATCAAAACCCTAGATTGTTGGTTAGTCATTAGGAATATATTTTTACATAGTTCTTGGATGAAGAAATCATACACCCTTGACCTCACATTTTTCCTAGAGTCAGGTTCATGTGAGAAGCCATTGCCTTTATTTTTTGTTCTCTTTGAGAACTATAGGTTAATTCTCTTTGTTGTTTTATATTTCCATTTATTTCATAATTGAAAAGTCTCTTGTTGAAAGAAAAGAGTTCCCTAGAACCCCTAGTATTTTACTTACCAATAAAGACCCAAGATTTTCTAAATGGTTTGCTTCTCATGAGCCAAAGAGTAAACTAGATTTTTTATTTTTTTTTGAAATCTAAATATTCGCAAGTACATTTCATATTTGAAGGGTAACTTAGATAAAGAAAAAATCATTTAATTTAGTAATTATATTGGTTACTTACATCCTCAATAGTTTAAATTTCAACTAATTGTAATTTACTTTTGTTTGCAAGAATTTTCATTTCAAGTTAGTCACACCACACGTGAACACATCCCACAGCTTAAATTGTCTACTTGGTTCATGCCACCAAGATAAACCTAATAATAAACCATATAATCTAACACATACAATCCCACTTGGGAATCAAAATAATGTTGTAGTTAGATTAGGACTCTAGGGATAGGCATCCAAATAATTTCCCTTGGTCATTTCACATTGAAATATAGAGGTTGACTATTAGGGAACTTTCAAAATCCTTTCTTATTGACATGGTTCCATCCCATTTGTTAATAGGCGTGCTATTTTAAAGTGTATAATTCCAAGGTTGGGATCGGATGTATGATCAAGACTCATTTCTCTTTCATCATTGAAGTTCCTTAGATCATTAGATTTCATATTGAAGCCAATGAAACATGTTACATGTATTTTTGAAGAGGTATCTTAGTGGTCATACTACTAGGTATCCTTACCTAGGTGGCTCTCGTAGGAGGGGGGACACCTAAGATAGACTTCTTCAAGGAATTGGGATTTTATCACCTGATTTATTCAATTCATCATGTAAACCATAAAACCTAATTTAGTGGAGTCATTGAAAGTTTCCCCTAGTCTTAGTCATCACCCTTCATGAGCGTTGTCACCCAACGATCATTATATCAGAAGGTTGGAGGCATGTGGGCATTGGGATCATGTAAACCATAAACCCTAATTTAGTGGATTCATCGATTTGTTCCCAGTGAATGGATGTGTTGTTGTTGACATGGAATGGGACAACACATGTACCTTCTTAATTTTCTTCCTTCACTTGATATGGGTCTGGTCATTCCTAGCCTTGAATTGAAAGTTGCCCCTAGTCTTAGTCGTCACCCTTCATGAAAGTTGTCACCCAATGATCATTATATCATAAGGTTGGAGGAATGTGGTCATTGGGATCATGAAGCTTTATAACCCTCCAGTAACAAGAGACATTAATTGAACTTTGACTAGATTGAAAGGTGTGTGCAATTGAAAATACTAACAACCCAAAACTAAAAGGGATCAATACACTGACTGTCAATGAGAGGTGATCTCGTTGGGGTGTGTAGGAATAGGCCTAGCACCTTCAAAATTGTCATTCTCCAACTATCTTATACAAATTTTACAAGGAAATTGTACTAGGACTAGACACGGGCAACAGTGACCTATGAATGGGGCCAACGTTGAAATTTTTTCAAACTGTTTCTGAATGCATTGAAATTTGACATGGATAGACTATTTGCATGCCTTAATGATATGGGAGGGTTTCTAGACTCAAATTTGACTCACATGCCCACTTTCTTCCATCATCAATTAATCATGTAAACCATAAACCCTAATTTAGTGGAGTCATATATGTGTTCCCAATGATCAATTTGTTCACCGCGGTGTGATATTTGGTGGAAAACAAGCTTGCAGGTGATCTAAGTTACCTTTTCTATGCGTTGAAATTCCTATCTTTGTTAAACATATGCTCATTAGGCGAGAAGTCCTTGCTTACAACAGTCATTTAGTCCTTCCCATATTCTTTTCTTTCCCTTTATCCATCCCCACCATGTTGATATATCTCATGCATACTTTATGTGCAGTGTTTTCAGGAAACAAATGTCGAAAACCACTCATATTTGCCTCATAGACTAGCTCACAACTATCTGGAAACCCTTATGTGAAACGATGCATTTTGGGGGGTCATTAAGTGCATTGACCAACACAATTTTTGGCATGTTATTTTCATTGAACAATTTTTTTTTTTCATGTTATCTACATTGAACGACATAGGAATAGGGGGCATAATCTGCATTGCCAACACAACTTTCTAGGTGAGTTTCTACAAGGGCTCTCGAAACTCACTTTTTCAATTTTTAGGTTTTTGCTCCATGTTTTTAAGTGTTCTTTAGGACATGTAGGTTTATTTTTGGATTCCATTTGTTGTGGCTTAGGTATTTTCTTTAATTTCCATTTATTTCATAATTGAAAAGTCTCTTGTTGAAAGAAAAGAGTCCCTAGAACCCCTAGTATTTAACTTACCAATAAAGACCTAGGATTTTCTAAATGGTTTGCTACATGAGCCAAAGAGTAAAGTAGATTGTTTTTTATTTTGAAATATAAATATTCGCAAGTACATTTAATATTTGAAGGGAAACTTAGATAAAGAAAAAATCATTTAGAAATAAAATAAAAAATAAATTAAAATATATATAAATTAGAAATTATATAAATTAAAATATATAAGTTATAACTTATATATATTGTATAATATATAAATAATATAAAAATAAAAACCAAAACAAAACAACATAAAAAAATTAAAAAAAATTAAAAAAAAATGCATGACTACACCACTACATTATATTCGTGCTCATATTTTGGAGCTCGCGTGAATAGATGCATGCACGCAAAGTGGAGATGAGAGATATTCAGGTTGCACGCACACAGAGTGGAGAGGAGAGGAGCATGAGAGGAGGGCACACACAACACTAGAGGAGGGCACACGCAGCACCATAGGAGAAGGAGTGAGAGGAGGGCACACACAGCACCAGAGGAGAAGGAGGGAGAGGAGGGCACAAGAAACACCAGAGGAGAAGGAGGGAGAGGAGGGCACACACAGTACTAGAGGAGGGCACCATAGGAACACAAGAGGAGGGAACACAGTTTTCACAATCATCCAGGCGTGAAGGAGAACCTCTGCATTGTCCACAAGCACCCACGATCGCAAGGGGAAAAGGAGACATTAGCATGTCTGGCTAGGTATTTTTGTTGAGCATTGATTCAGTAGCTAAGGTTGAATTTTTTATTTTGGCCTACCTTTCTAAGGCCATTCCATACCTCACCCTCCTCTCCTTGCCTTCTTAGCTAACTAACCTCCCCTCTAAATTCTTCTCTATACTACAGAACCTAAAACCCTTAACCACAGCTCTAAACACCTAAAACTAGCCCTAGAACTTAACTTTATCTCTTAGCTTGTGGTATAATACCCCTGCGTTAAGCCTTAGAACCTATGATTTTATTCCTACTTCCCTCCTACCACCTCAGCTCCTCAACGCTAGACTCTAGCCCTATTCTAGACTACCCTAAGCCTAAGCCTATCCCTTGGCCCTTTGGGACAGTCCCCATTCCCCCTAACCTGAGCCTCGGCCCTACCTCATATCTACTCTAAAAGCCTCGTTTAACCCTTAGTAACTACCCTAGGCATCTACCCTACCATTTCCTACTCAAGAATTGACTCCCTACCAATCCTACCCCTCATAGTTACCTATAGGAAACATACCTGGCTAACTGATATAACCCCTTAGATAGACCTTAAACTACCCTTCTTTGGCATAGAATTTAGCTCAACATACTTTGGGAAGACCCCCCTAAATTCTTGACACCATATCTCCTCAACACAACACCTTAAAGCATACTACCTAGCATCCTAAAAGGCACCTCGACATATCTAATTGCAGTCACTATGGAATTATTCTTAAACATAGCTATACTAAAACACAAATTCAGAAATGATAGGTCGGGACTGATATCATTGTTTCAAATTTAGAAGATCATGAAGACAACCCTCCACTTGGCAATTTAATGTACTGTATGTGGTAGAAACATCATTTTTATGCTTTGTTGATACATAGACTTTAAATTAAATCAGAACTAGAACTAATATGCTTGCATGTGATTTATACTTTGACATATGTAAATTCATTGGACTGACAATCATTGATTCAACGCCATAAATTCTCTGAATTAAATGAATATATATTGTTTCTTAGTAAGATTGGTATCAATTTGTTTCCTGACATACAATCTTGACATGTTTTGCATTTGATTAGTTGGCATTACAATTTCTTGAACCTATATCACTGGTGAGGAATCATTTGATGAATAAGCTCACACTGACTAGTTGATGAAGTGATATTTTATTGAGTTACTTCACAATTATCGTTTTGATCATATCAAAAGGGAGTCACTTAAAGTGCATGTACTATTATTGGATATTGATCACAGCCACTCAGGATAGATTGATCTATTGAGCATTTCATGCATTACACATTTAAGAGAATATATTGTTCCCATTTTCCTTTCACCCAACTTGTCACAAAACCACATATTAAAAACCTTTTTGATGAGTTTACATGAAAGAGTCATCATTTGACTGAAGCATCATTTGGTTATCTGAATATTTAGATAGACCTCGGGATATCCTATCCAGAGGTCAATCGTATCAGGATTGTGACAATTTCTAGACTCCATAGCCCCTTCCTAAGGCACTGGTTTTCTACTGGTATTTACTTGCATTTGTCATATCTAATACATAAGCTAACTATTTTATTGTCTCCAGGACATTGTGTGAATAACTCTTTTTTCCTTGCCTATGGAAAATATACATCATAGATCATTTACATCTAAGGCATTGATCAACATTGTGAATGACTGAAGTCATAGGGAATCCTCCCTTGGCCTTGAGCACAAACTCACTTGACCTTGAGAACAAACTCACTTGGCCTAAATAGAGAGAACCTGACCCGTAGTGACACCAATTTACAAATCTTCTCTTTAGGATTGATATAAAACACTACATAAAACTACTAACACAATCCTATATTTGGCACGTTATCATTGCACATTTTGACCTTACAGATAAAAAGAACATTTGGAAATTAAATTGTGATCTCATGGTTGTCATCTATTTTTGATTGGTTATGACAAATTGACCTTTCATCATTCCACATTTGATTTTGGGAATAACATAACACCATAGGATAAAATTCTTGGAAAGAGTTGTAGTGTTGTGATTTATATGTTGTTACATATTGGGCATGATATTTTGATCTCTTTGACACACTGACAATGTCAAAACACAACACTATACCTCTTTCCAAAATATTGACGTTATGATGTTATTTTGTTTCCAAAATCAAATATGGAGTAATGAAATGTCAAAATATAGACTGAGTTAATCAATTTTTTGAAGTATATAATGACAATATCAGTCCCAAATTCTAATCCTAAATTAATTGTTTATGATGAGGAGTGGATGACCTAAGTCTAGGGGTAGTCCTACACTAGTTTAAGGGATAGTTAGGCCAAATATATGATGACAAGGGGCTTCTACACTATTGTTGGGATAGTCAAAGTATGGATGGTCGTGAGGTCTTGGAGCAAGCCTAAAGGGTGGCCTAAGGGTCAACATTTGGTAGTATAGTAGCTAAGGTTTAGGGGGATTCTCTTTAGGGTAGCTTAGATATGTAATAGGGTTAGTTTACTTATGTTCTAAATAGTCTCAAAAGAGTAGTCTGAGAGGTGTTAGAGTGGTAGGATAGGGGGTATAAGTGTTAGCATTGGATAGGAGAACTTGATTATGACCAAGCATCACTAAATTCCTTTTTTTCTTCTTATTGGACATGATTCATCAACTAAATTCTCTAGTCATTAAATTATGTGACAACAACTATGTATTGTCCTTTATGTTGCAATCTAGCATTGGGAAACCATGAAGAGACAAATGAGTTGAAGAAACCCCCCTTAATAGGAATGAGTGTATGAAGGTATAGATTTATTCTATTGTCTTCCCATGTTCCCATTTTTTCTTTGGAAGAACCAAAACCCTTGCTTAGTTTCTTCCTATTCCAACCTATATAGTGTCATCTTCAAATGTCAAACTTCTCCAGCTTGGGTCTGAACCACTCACAAAGAAACATTATCCAATGATCAAACATGTTCCCAACTTGAATGAACCAACCAAATTGTGGAACCCATGAAACTTGTCAAAGCTATGACTAAACTTGAATGAACCAACTGATTTTGCTAACGACTAAATTTGGGAAGATTCAAATTGATATCTCGTGCAACCTTTGCAAGGTAACCATCCATCAAATTCACAACCATTGTAATTCGTGTGAGTGATAGAGAGGCATGGAGACCAAAGTACAAAGTTAATATCTCAAACCCTAAAGGAAACATAAGGATAAACCCTAAATCAATCCCTCCTCAAACTTCCACACTCCTCTCTCTATCACAAGGTTCAAACCCTAAAGGACCTCCTTCTAACTTTTGTGCACTTCTCTTCAAAACCCTAGAGACAAGGAGACAAGACTCTCTTCACCATTGCACTAAAAGAGTCCTTTCTGGCACAATTGGCACAGTTGAGAGAGTGATCCCTATAACATGAGCACCCTACCACGTCATGTCCATTTTTTATAGCTTAAGGTTTGTTGCGCGCAGGGTGACAGGGTTGGTCATGAGTGCTAGGGTAGCCTACGGTTTCAACATATGGAAATAGTCAATGGAATAGAACTACATAGATATTGAAACATACTATATCTAATATATAGATATTGAAACAGTCAATGTCACTTACACTTGGAACAATTGTCATAGGAGAGAACCTCAAATCTAGAAGAAAGCATGGAATTCTTATCAAACTAGACATGTCAAAGGCATCTGAAATAGAAGGTGAACCCGTGGTTGAAATCGATGTGAAGAGGATATCCCCCTTACTTCATCTGAAATAGAAGGTGAACATGTGGTTGAAATGAGGGATAAATGAGAAAAACCCAGCAAAGGATAGCAAGTGAGCTAAGTGAGTGCTAAATGAGCAAAGACTTAAAAAAAAATAGACATTAGGTCTAGGTTCTAACATGTTCAATGGTCTTCCTTTTACTTCCGGAATATTCTCTGAGAAAATGTATCCATGATGTTCAAGATGAATGACTTTTCCAAAATACCAAATATGAATGACCACAAATCATACGAAGACCAAAGTACAAAGGTCATCTCTCAAACCCTAAAGGTAACACAAGGATAAACCCTAACCCTCCCTAGTGCACACTTCTTTTATCCTACTAGAAAAACCTAGGTCAAACTCTAGAAGGCCTTCTCCTAATATCTGCACACTACTCTCTCTTTTGTGCACTTCTTCTCTTACCTAGCCATGGCATTGAGAAGAGGCACAAGTGTACCATGTGCTAGAGTGAGCCTTAGGCTCCTCTTTATATATTGATCAAGAGGTGCCCTTTTGAGCCTACATTAAAATATAACTTAATTTTTCCCAGGGCGAACCTATAAAATTATATTAGTTATTTAAGACATATTTTATTATTTATACATATCTGGAAGACTCTAAATAGAAGGGGGTGGGAATAAAACTTTATAATATCATCTGATCACTGGGTATTTGGAAGAAACAAAACATTTGAAGCTCTAAAACACAACTGAAAGGTTCTTCATATGCTACAACTGATCTCAGAGCAATTGGAATCTACAAGTCATCTGGTCATCAGAATACAATTGAAGGTTCTTCACATGCTACAAATGAGACTTGAGTATTTGAAAACTACAAGTCATATGATCCTCAAAAGGAAACCAAAGAGTTCTTCACATACAACCAACCCTTAATAATTTCTCCACCAAACTTGTAGCATACTTGGTTTGTGACACAACACACAACCATTGGTTTGTCAAAATTCTATGCCTACACAATAATGAAGGAGTCCTAAACCAGTATTGTCAAAAGTTAAACAAAAATCAGATTTTACCTTCTGAATTGTGTTGACCTTACTACCTATCAGGATTATGTCATCCACATAAACAAATAAAACCACCAAATCATCATTGTCTTTCAAACATAAAGACTGAATTAGAAGGGCTTCTTTTGACTCCAAATCTTGATCCTATTTCAAACATTTAAAACCTATATCATCTTACACATGACACGCTCCATACCTTCTACTTAAAACCCCTAGGGCTGATACATAAGGAAGTAAAAGAAAAAAAAACTTACAATAAGGAAGTAACTAAGTCTGAATGGGATTTAGAGAGGGGAATATTTCAAATTTAAAAAAAAAAATCACAAGCACATAAAGTTGGGAGAAGAGGGAAAAGAGGAAGTGAAATCCGAGGGAAGGATGTAATAAAGGTAAATGTTCGAGAGGGGATTTTAGAGGGAAAACAATAATCAAGTAAAGGTATGCTTGACATATTGAATAACAATGACACACAGACATAAACCTTGATAGCCATATATAGCCATATATATAACTCAGGATATTCTATCCTGAGGTCATATCATTCAAATTTATGAGTTCATTTGACTCCATAGCCCTTATAGACACCTATCTTCCTGTTGTGTGTTTTTCCTGAGCATCTGTGCCACTCCCACAAACTACCAAGCCCACCTATCATTGAGTATTTTTGGGCTCCACCCAGAGAGTTGGTTTTGCACATCTCTCATTGGATACCGATCATTAAATATATATTGTCTTGACATATATATTGCAAGAATACATGTCACTATAGAAGTAGTAGGGAACCCTCCCTTGGTATATTGCATGAATACATAAACATAAACAGAGAGAACTTGATCCATTGTGACACCTTCGGGGGGATCATATTCTGTTCCTTAGCGCTCTGCTAGCTAGGCTACCTTGCCATATCCAACTTGCTAGTTTGTGCATTTACATTTTGGTGTTAACCTCCCCCCCTCCCATTGTTCTTGCCATCAGTTCGTTGATTGATCAAATCATCAACATTAAAGAAGAGGCCATGTAGATTTTTCCTTTTGTCATAAAATTGTAAAAGCTTATGTTATTGAATGATTTTTAATTGTTAGGGCACACGATTTTCTGTTTTGCATCTAAGAAAGTCATTTTGTTTCCCTCTCTTTGATAGGACACACAAATATCACTTTGTTGTTGAGTTAAAATGGAAAGAACAAATGGAAATCACTTTATTAATTAATGAGGAAGATGAAAAGTCAGAAAAGGAAAAAGAGTCTCAGAAAAGGGCGAGTGGAGTCAATATAATTAATGTCTTTCTAACGGTGAGTTAGTTATAGTTATCGTAAGAAATATCCTTACATTTCCCTTATCTTTTCAATGTTTATCTTTAGCTATACTATAATATGAATATCATTGGCCTAACGTTTCCTTCTCCCTTGATGGAGTGTAGGTACAACCAAATATGTATCTATCAGACCTATCATCCAGCTCGAGGGATGAAATTTCAAGAGGGACAAGGGAAAACATATTCAACACATGTAACAAGGTGAAATCAACTAGAGGTGAAAAGGTCAAAAGAAATTTTGGTAGGCGCATGAAATTTTTTCTTGTTGAAGGAGGATCATGCTCTTATGATGATGAGAGCATAGGTGACATTGAGGTTCCCTTGAGGTACAATCACCTACTGAAACAGTGGGTACCCAAGGAACTGCCAGAGTTGGACACCGACTTCTGTGTTAATGAGAGGATGTATCGCATTGCTTCGTCATCCATCCATGGCCTTGGTTTATTCTTCGTGGACAGCATAAAGGTAAAATATGGCGGATTGGTTGAATTGTTTGATTATGTTGGACCATGTTACATGTATGGAGTATGGTTGAGGTTGGTCCAATATATGCCTAGTATGTGGAGATATGCACTCGCCACAAATTATATACAGCTGAAAGACAATAATAAAAATAAAGGAGCGACTATGTATATTGATGGAAGGCCAAAGGCATCAGGGAATATTGCAGGTCTTATAAACGGTACAAGGCCTGGGACGACAAGAAAGGAACGCAATTGCATTTTTGAAGAGCGTGAAGGTAATAGGATATTTGTATGTGCGGTGAAAACAATAATGGAAAGTGAAGAGTTGTTGGTCTATTACAATCTGAGTTGAGTCGACCCAAGAACATCTTCTTTTGCTAATGTACAAAACCCATTATACCCAAACTTAAAAAGGGATTACTTAATTTATGGATGTCTCATTTGTGAAGAAATTTTGTTTTATTTCTGAATGTTCCATTTGCTAATTTTTGCTCGATGTTTCATTTCTAAATATTTTCTAATTTGTATGTGTGAATGTTTCATTTGATAATATTTTCCAATATTCCATTATTTCATATATTTTTTTTTCAATATTTCTTGCACGTACTAACATTCTTCTTGAAATTCTGTCAGAGTGGTGATCGGGGCAAAGGCCCTGAGCATGGCAAAGGCATTGATCGGGGAAAAGGCCCTGTTCCTAGCACCACATCGACCGAAAATGATGAATATATAAGCGATGAAGAGATATTTGACTCTAGAGACCCCTTGGAGACAATAGAATTGTCCCTAAGAAAGGCCAATAGAGAATTCCGGGATTTGGTCATTGTTGGGCCGGAAACAAATGAGGATTTCCTAAGGATAGGTGAATTACGTGTTAATATAGAACATTATGGGGTAAGTATTTCAATCACTAGGTATTTTTAATTTCACCCATGGTTACATAGTCAAGTCCTCTCAAAACTGGACTCTCCCCTAAAGACATTGTCAGGTAATGAATTGACTAATCTGTGGTTGATGACTCACCGGGGAAATCATCTTCTCCCTTCTCTAATTTTAGTACTATTTTTGTAGTGACATCAAGGGCTTGATCTTCTAACGAGGATGAGCATCCCTTTTTCATGTTACATATGAAATTTCCATTTTGTCATTTCTCTTTTTCAGTAGTTTAACTTATTTTGTTTTATAATTCAACTTCTAGGAGATGCTACTATGATCCCACAATGGGTCACTACTCAATTGTACTTTTGAGTCCCATTGACCTACCTTTGAGGTCATTAGTGAACATTGATAAAATTATCATATCTTGGTATTCTTACATTTCCCTATTATTGGGTACTTTCATTCATAAAAAGAAAAACGCAGAAGTCAAGTATCCTAACATAAAAAAGGATCAAGAAAATTATTTCCAGTAAATCCATAATCATTCATTTGTAAATAAAATATCCATTGCACATTGAGAAGCTCCCCAAAGGAAAGAAACATGCCATACATTTAATAAAATGGGGATCAAAAAATTTTGTAGTTATTTATAATATGCATTTAAAGGGAGGCATTACTTAGGTCCAGTAAATAATAAGTTTCTTATATGTTATCATTTTGAGAAGATCAGTAATTTCTACTTAGGTGGTGTTGACATTAATAATACACATGCTTGGTTTGAACAAAACTTTATTGGAATGGTAAATATTAATAGTGTTTCAAGGAATTTCCTTTGGACAACACTCTTTGTGAAGTTTGTTTTTCATATTCATTAGCAACCTACCCTAACCTAGCCACCACTCTAAACTATTAGACTCCTAACGCAAGATCTCTAGGCCTCTCTCCTACTATCCTAAAAGCTCACTTCCATCCTCAAGACTATCTATCATTTGACTATCCTAAGCTATTTTTCCACCCCCAACCTACCTAACATTGACTTATTTTCATACTAGCTCACCCTAGGATATCTCCCCTTTCATGCCTAGGCCATTATCTCCCTAACGCAAGGCCATTAACCACATTTAGACACCTCACGGCTACCTACTGAAACCCTTAATGTTGATTGTCCTGAAGTCTTAATTTAAGACCCTATTCCACTTTGACACACCCCTAAAAACTAACTCACATACCTCATAGTCACTCTACCTAAACCACCTCCCAAACTCTCCACCCAAAATCATAGTAAAACCTTCAATTATGACTGTGTGAACATAGTCATTCCCAACCACATTTAATTTTTTTTTGATAGAGATAATTCATGGGGAACATAACCTACAATCTGCATACATAAGCAACATTAAAAATCTTAACTTGTGTGCATTTGGAGGGGTTACATATCATTTGCATTTGCATATTTAGGACAAGTAGGATTGATACATATTGAATTGAAGTCAAATAGATAGTCCCAACTTCTGATATGTAATGAACTAAGAAGGATACTATTGGATTATTGGATTGACACATATGAAACGTTTTGTGGCTTTGAAATATTGATGTCTTGAAATTAGTTTGATCAAAGTCATAGATACTTCAAAGAAAATTATTGTGCTCTATTAGTCAATTGTGTATATCATTAAAATTTAGTCATTGATTGATCTTAATAATTTGAATACTTGCATTAATCTTGATATTGAAAGCATCATCCTCTAGGAATTGTATACAAGCACAAACACATGTGGAATTTGCACACTTAAGTGAATATCTTGTTGTCACATACATTTCCTTGAATCATTCATTGAATATCTTTTAGATGAATTTACATGAAAGAGTTATCATTGGATTATCTGAATACTTAGATAGACCTCAGGATATCCTATCCTAAGGTCACCTCATCATAATTTGATATATTGTACTTGAATCCATAACCCCTCTGAGACACTGGCCTTCTATTTATACTTGATTACATTGCCATATTGATTTCACGAGCCAACTGTGTGCTTGTCTCCGGGACATTACATGAATAGATTTTTTATTATCTACTACTTGAGTATTGTCTTCAGGATATTTACTAATATTGATCATTTAATTCTATGGCAATAGACTCATTGAACAACTAATAGTTATATTCTTGAGTCTTGATGCCCAATATTTTGACTATAAAATTTTGAAACTAGCATGGGTATTGGAAACACTACTGTTGTTTTTTTTTTAAATGGTATAATTTCACTTTGAGGTTCTCAAAACTTGAATTGTTTCTTTTTTTGCGGCTGGAATATACATATTTTTATTAATATGCTTTGGAGTACATTATTGGTATGCATGAATGTAATTAATCAGTCCATGTTATTTATAAAGTTTGAAGTTGTCAGATTAAGTTTCTATGTGGTGATTGTTATCATAGTTAAGTATTTTGTAACGCCCCTAAACTGATAAATGATTAAAGATTATTAAGCAAGATTTAATTAAGAAAGAATTACAATTAATAAAATAACATTGATTGCAGACTGCATTCAATGATCTGATAAACCAATTTAAAATACAGTCAGTAAGAATGGAGATAAGAACAGAGTTACGTATGCACAGGGTTGCGTATGCAGGGCGCAGAAGCCCATAAATCCCGAGGCAATAAAATTTATTGGGGGACGCAGGTCGGAGGACGCGTGGAGGGGGGGTTGGTCGTAGAGTTACTGTGTGAGGTGGCAGGGAGGAATAAGGGATGGGAAGAGGGGGATGTGCAGTCCATTCGGCGGGGATGGATGCTGCGGGGCTGTGAGCTCAGGACCACTGTATTTACCAGAAGCAGAGAGATTATGCGCACTGTGATAATTGGTTGTGATCTATTGTGCTGGGTGAGCAGAGGGCCTCTGGACTCTGTGTTTTTCGATGAACTGTTGTATTCTATGGTGAGCAGAGAGTTATGCACCACGGTATCTACTGTGAGTAGCAATTTTCTATACACTATTGTATTGGATGTGAGCCTGTGGTATTTTGTGGACTGTTGGCTTGTTGTAAGCAAGGAACAGAGTGTTCTGAACTGTGGCTTGATCTAGGGAGGCACCAAGTTGCTGAAGGTTTTGGGCATGGAGGGCCAGGATGTCCATAGATATCCTGGAGCTAGGTGGTTTTCCTAGTTGGCAGGGAGGACAGCAGTTTTGGGCAGTTATTTGCTTGTTTGTGGCAGGGTTAATCTGTGTATCAGTAGGAGAAGACGGAGCAAGGAAGCATAAATTAACATTAGTATCAGGTATTAGTCAAGTTATGCATTTATCTCATTTTTAACAGAAAGTTATTACCCTGTGATAAATCTAAATTACCGAAATTGTTGTTGAGAAAATAAATATATGCTGTGAAATCATTATCTTCCTTTAGAAAATGAATTGTTTATGAAATTAAATAAATCCTTAGAATGATATGGGCATTACATATGGTATCAGAGCGTCTTAGTTCGAAATATGGAGCCTAAGGGCCAAAACCCGGAGTGTTAACTCCAGCCATGCTTAAACTATAAACAAAACACATTCAGTTTGATCTGATATGACTGATGCATTAACGGAAAATACACTCAGGATAGTACCCCTACATGACCCAAGCAAATAAGCTCATATATCACAGGAAACAACTTTAGACAATACTCGTTAACTGGATTATGAACGGATAATACAGTCCTGGTTTGAATATTCAAAGGAACGCCCTTTTAAAGATAGCGGTATTGAACCAGATAGATGAAGGATCACCCCCATAAAATGACTGTGAAGCTTTTAAGCACAAAAAAGAGAAGTGATAACTTAAATTACTTGAGCATTGTGTGTCAATGAGGCTACGAGTAGTATTAACATCTAAAAATCGATGAAAATGTCGAGGAAAGCTTCTGTCGAAAGCCTGAAGTTGGGGAAATTTAATAACTGCACAAACCTTACTAAATAAAATGCAAAAGACATTTGCGGGACCTTGAATAGGCCTACTTTACCTCGAACTTACCTAAATGGGGAACTGTCGATGCACACGCTGAAAAGAAAGGGAAATTTAGTAGATTTATATTACGCTGGAACAGTGTAAAATAGTTGCCTGTATTGGCATTAGTAAAATTTTAAAATAACGAAGAAACTCCGGAACGTTAGACCCATACAAATTTCGACCGTGCCAAAAGAAATAAATTGTACATCACATGGTGTTTCATGCAACTAAA
>ML811287.1:212275-226493 GCA_009831015.1 Picea engelmannii
ATTAAGAAAGAATTACAATTAATAAAATAACATTGATTGCAGACTGCATTCAATGATCTGATAAACCAATTTAAAAGACAGTCAGTAAGAATGGAGATAAGAACAGAGTTACGTATGCACAGGGTTGCGTATGCAGGGCGCGGAAGCCCATAAATCCTGAGGCAATAAAATTTATTGGGGGACGCAGGTCGGAGGACGCGTGGAGGGGGTTTGGTGGTAGAGTTACTACATGAGGCGGCAGGGAGGAATAAGGGATGGGAAGAGGGGGATGTGCAGTCCATTCAGCGAGGATGGATGCTACGGGGCTGTGAGCTCAGGACCACTGTATTTACCGGAAGCAGAGAGATTCTGCGCACTGTGATAATTGGCTGTGATCTATTGTGCTGGGTGAGTAGAGGGCCTCTGGACTCTGTGTTTTGCAATGAATTGTTGTATTATGTGGTGAGCAGAGAGTTCTGCACCACGGTATCTACTGTGAGTAGCAATTTTCTGTACACTACTATATTGGCTGTGAGCTTGTGGTATTTTGTGGACTGTTGGCTTGCTGTAAGCAAGGAACAGAGTGTTCTGAATTGTGGCTTGATCTAGGGAGGCACCGAGTTGCTGAAGGTTTTGGGCATGGAGGGCCAGGATATCCGTAGATATCCTGGAGCTAGGTGGTTTTCCTAGTTGGCAGGGAGGATAGCAGTTTTGGGCAGTTATTTGCTTGTTTGTGGCAGGGTTAATCTGTGTATCAGTAGGAGCAGACGCAACAAGGCAGCAGAAATTAGCATCAGTATCAGGTATTAGTCAAGTTATGCATTTATCTCATTTTTACCAGAAAGTTATTACCCTGTGATAAATCTAAATTACCGAAATTGTTGTTGAGAAAATAAATATATGCTGTGAAATCATTATCTCCGTTTAGAAAATGAATTGTTTATGAAATTAAATAAATCCTTAGAATGATATGGGCATTACATATTTGTTATGTTGCAAGTATCTTGTTCATTGCATTAGCTATGCAATGTCAGCTTCAATATCATTAGTGGAAATTGTTACTCACAATTTGTTTGTTTTGGTTCTATCAACTGCAAGGAGAGATTCTTTGGAGAACAATGTGATTCATGGCTCAATGCATTTCTTTTTAATTTCCTTTTTCCTAAAACCAGTTCCTTTTATTTACCTCTACAACTTCATTCCTGCCAGTTCTTTCCCATAAAAATGGATGGTTTTTAGACCCCATTCTCCCAATGGTTTTGTCTTGGTAAGTATTTTCCAATTTCAAATGGAATGCCTTTGTCGTTTGAGCCTTTATAAAGAAAACTAAACAACCTTTTTTGTTTTTCTCCAAAATCCCTTTAGGGATATACACAAGAATGTCAATAGACAAGAGTGGCTTCAACCTATGATTTTATTAAGGTTAATCTCCCTCCCCTTGGTAGCCATTGAGTACACCAACCTGATTTTTTTTTATCCTCTTTTTCATGCATCCACATACAATCCCTGAAATGATAGGAGTTTTCATTTAGTACAAATCCTAGGTGTGTGCAACCCTTGTTTAAATATACCTCATTTGTGGAAGAGAATATTTCATTCTTCTACTTGGTATTTCACTATTGCAACTGAATGAGATATAGGACTTGATCAAATTTAGTTCCATTCCAGTGGCTCTACAATAAAGATTAAAAAAATTCTTCAAAGATTTTGCCTCCCTAAGTGAACCAACACTAAAGAGGTGGATATTGTCTACATAAAGGATATGGATTAAGGACAAGAAATCTATTAATTAAAACAACAAAGGATGAGAAGGGTAGGCACCCTTCAATCTAGTTCTTGAATGGAAAGTTAAAGCCTGTGTAATTCAATATAAGCCTTAAATACAACTAGCTTACTCTGCCATAATAATTTTGATTGACCAATCTTAATTACAAATGTCTTTTTTATGTCAATACAATACATGACTTATTTTGCTACCCCAACATCATGAGTTTTTCTTTCCTCTAGAAATTCAAATTTCTCCACTAATATAGCTCTAGAAACAATAATTTTAAGTCTTCTTGTTATTATTTCAATTGGAAATAAGCATGTAGATGGACATAGTGAGATTGAGAGTCGATGTATTATTATTTTTAGGTATTAGTGCTATAAAGGTTTCACTCATTTCTCTTCACATCTATCCATATGTCATGGATTCCACCACCACTACTAATAAATCACCTTAGAAAGAATTCACCAACTTTTATAATTTCATCTATGTTGTCCCTTTCTGGAGCTTAAAATAGGTTACTAAAATAACTACTCTCATATCTACAAGTTCACATAACTTTGAGGTTATTTATTCCATTTGTCTTGGGAATTTTCCAAATTATATTTCTGTATTGTTTCCCGTATGAATGATTTTGAAAGAATCTGTGTTCATCACCTTTAGATAGTCATACCGCTCTATGCTTTAACCTCCATTTTTCCTCCTCCCATTAAAAAAGTTTCATCTTTCTTTCTTGCAAGATTTTTTAATTGTTCTTTTTCTTCTTCAGAGAAGAGGCCATCAAAAGTTCTACTAAACAAGTCTGAAAGTCTTCCTTTATCTTCGTAATGTCCTTTTGAGATGTACTGTAATTTTTGTTTTTCCTATATTATGGTTTCCTTCTTGACTCTTTGTAAATTTTGGTAGAATGTGAACATTTTAGTCTCCTTAGAGTTAGTATTGAATATTTTCCATTCATCTTTGAATAAATCTAGAAAATTCTCATTTTGTAACTCATGGGAGTTGAACTTGAAAGGGGTATGGGTGTTCTATTGTTACTTTCAAATTGAAGTAAAATGGGTACATGGTTTCTGAAACTCTCCCATCCCCATCCCATGTTCTTATTCTTTCATTTCTTTATGTTACTACTCGGAGAGTCAGAAATATTAAACATGACAAGTCTTTTACATGTGATGATTTATAACTTCTAAATTATATGTCTTATTTATTGTGAAGTTTAAATTTCTAGCCTATAAGTGTTTCATTATTTCATTGTATGTAGTTTTTGTCATATCATGGTCTATGTGAAATCTGAGATATTTTCACTTTTTGTTGTTTTCAGAAATAAAGAATCTATGTACATAGGTGAAAGACGGGCCCTCAGTAGGCAAAGTTGCCATCGGTGGGTTGTTTAACCTAGTGAACCATGAAGGAAAACATGTAACATGCCATGATTTTATGGAAAAGTGGACACCAATCTATTTTGGATCTACTCACTATATTGATATTTGCCTGGATGAAATTTAGAAAATGGTTGTTGAAATTGGTAAAATAAGTATGTTATTAAATCTTTCAATAATCTAGGCTCAACATTGATTTATCATGAAATAAAATTATTTTCCTTGCATGAAAAAATGTTATGGGGATATTGGCAAGTAGTAATCATAGTTTAGAATTGTTTTTCATCCTAATTGTATCTGAAAATTATGAAATATTAAAATTGACTCCTGATAGATTATTTGTATAACTACCAAATGCACATATTTTAAGTTAATAAATTTCATAGGATTTATGTGTTTCTTATTAATATGCACATTGTACATAGGTATGCCTTCAATTTTTTTTCCATCTCGATGATATATGTATTAAAATTGGTCATATGTTGGATGTGACTATCAACCTCCTAGGGCCTGTATCAGGCTCAAGAAGGCTGACTATTAGCCTCCCAGGGCCTGTTACAGGCCCAAAGATGATAGTGAACTACCTAGGGCCTATTACAGTCCCTGAGAGGTTGATTATCATATTTCAATAGGATTAGAATGGTTATAATATATCAAAACTTTTATACATGCATGATAAAATTTGAAAACCATCCCTTTGGCTGCTTAAATGCATATTTTAATATTTATTTTCCACAATCATTCAATGGATTCAAGATTCATGAGAGGTTACTCTTAAATCAAGGTAGGTTTTGTGACTACAATCTTCATGTATGCATTTGAAGGGGGATTTCTTAAAAAAAATGGTGGTTCAATTTTTGTGTCTTTGTACTGTGTATTATCTCCATTATTATTATTTTTTTGGTTGCAACAGTTTGGACGAACTTGATATACTTTTGATAGATAATAAATCCTACAATTTCTTTTTTTAATTATTTGAAATCTATGAAGAATCTTGATTTTGTTAGTATGATCAATCTACTTTTTATTTTTTGATTAATGTTTATTTCTGAAATGTATCCATTTAATATACATTGTACAATTGTCTTTGACTTTTTTTATATTATCATTTTTTTAGTTGCGAGGAGAACTAATAAAAGGCCATGCAGACCAAGAAAGTAAGTTTTATGTTATGTTCTTATATTTCTTTGTAGTTCCCAGTTACTTGCAACATGTGAAGCATTTCCTTTAATGGTATTATTCTATTGGTTGTTTCAGGAAAAAATCTCACTAAGGATTCTCATATTGCAGCAATTAGGAATCAGGTTAGACTCTAGACTTTGGAAACTATCCTTATTTTAGTATTACGTGTGATTTGACCATATTTTAATTATGTGGATTTATGAATTTGATTTCACTGGTGTGTCCATATTTGGTTTTCAAGTTATGGGAACCACAATTCTTGATTTTATTTAGAAAGCTCATGTTGCAAAATTTTAGCATATCATAGAAATTAGATCATTCACAATAGTTCACTACTTGATTGTAATTTTCCATATGGCAGTTGGTCCTCCAAGAACTGGGAATGATCACTATATTTTGATATTCATCCTTTCTTTGAAAAGGGCCTTTGCATTTCTCCACTACAAGTTTCATTGGCATTCAAAAGGGAATTGGTTCTCAATTATTATGTCTTTATCTATTCCCAAATTCTATAGTCAAGAGAGATAGGCCATCTATTATTATTCCTATTATACATGTCATCGTCACTGAAAGGATGAAGTTAATGATACTAACCTTCGATAGAAGGACTATCAAGGCCTACTAACAAAACAATTTTACCCTACAAATCATTTATAGAAAAACATGAAAATTTCCATGGCCTTGCACTCTAGTTTCAACGCTTCTAGTAGTTGGTGGATGGGTAGTATTTGACCTCTAAGCCTATTGACAATGTGGATCCTCCATTTTTTGGTCCTCATTGAGTGACATATTTTTTATTGGGAGCGAACCCATTGAAGACTTCTAAATGTACTTGTGCCTATAGAATGCCAACCCGGGTGACTACTCATGCTCCATCTTCTTTACATGTCGTTGTAACTTCTAAATTTCAGCTTCTTGTTCCCTGGATTTTTCTCTTAGGCATTGATTTTCCACATCTAACAGGAATTCCTTCGATTTAATAGTGCCCAACTACTTCATAAGGGAGGTCTTCTGCTGTGAAATATCCTCCACCCAATGCTCTAGATTCACCTTCCACAATTTGAGGCTCGATATTAAATGCCCTAGCATGGATTGAGACTCATCACAATGGTGCTTACATCTAGAAATGACAAGGTAAATTGGATCATCGGTATTAACCATTAGGGGGTTGACTCCAGTGCTAGCTCCCAAGTACATAATGAAAGTGTGACATCCCCAAAAATAAAGTATTTTTTGGAATTTAAAATTTGTTGGAAAATTATTCCGTTTTTAGTAAATTCGAATTTGGAAAATTTTTGTCATTTATGGCAATTTTGAATTTCGAATTTGATAATTGTAATTAATTATTATGACTATTGGGCAGAGATATGATTTGACCCATATAAATATTTGACTATGGGGTAAATTCATGGAGGTGGGTAACACTTTCGTGACAATCGAATCTCCAAAATTCCAAAAGACGTTTTTTCGGTCGAACTAATATTTTTTCGGTCGAAAGATATTTTTGAACATTATAGTGATGATGCCCTTGATTTTCATGTAGAATTTTAGGAAGACATATTTTTTTCATCTGGTCAACTCTTTTCGGCCGAAAGATATTCTAGCCGAAAAGATATTTCGGCCGAAAGAATATTTCGTCCGAAATATATTTTTCGGCCAAAAGATTTGTTCAGACGAAACATTTTTTCGACCAAAATATTCTTTCGAACAAAAAAATGTTTATATATTTACCGCACATCATGACTGCTACTCTTTTTTGAGCTCTTGGCGAGTGTTAGTGAGCAATAGTGACTGATAGTGAGTGGGTTCTGAGCTCTTGGCGTGGATGTGTGTTGGCGTGGTCGTGTTGGTGGGCGATCCTGCGAGCGGATGGGCGGTCGAAGTTGCAGGTAAGCCTAAAATTATGTTTTAAATTTAAATTTAAATTTTATAATTTTAAATTTTAATTGAATTAAAATTCATATTGTCACTGTGACTTGGCCACAGGGCTGGCCCCCCATGGCTAAGTCACAGTCTACGGGTTGTGACTTTTCTGCAGGGGGCTCACCCCATGGCCAAGTTGTGGGCATGCCCACTGTTTGGCCACGGGGCTTGCCCCCTATGGCCAAGTCACAGTGACAATACAAAATCGTGTGCATTTAGTGATCGCCCCAGTTGTACTGTATTTACATTGTTGTTGGATGTGTTGTGCATTACCTCTGTTCCAAATTGTTGGTGGATAAGTAACAATGAAATTGGACAAATTCATAATGAAATTGGGAACCTGAAAACTCTCATACATGAAATATAATTAGAATCTAGCCAATATAAATATGGATTAAATTGTTATTAGCAATATCCTTAAACCTGAACTTGTGTAACTGCGCTTATGTAATTGTTTTAAGGACGATGTGTAACTGCTATCTTCAGAATGCATAAAATTTATTTTCTAAAAAACATGCCCAATGTTCAATTAATGTTCAATTAGTATCATTAAAGATTAAAGAGTAAAAGATTTATAAAAATAGCACCTAAAAATGTTGTAATCCATACTCTAGCTACCAGATATAGATAAGGCACTATTTGCTGCATATCGACCACAATTTTGTATTAGTTAACCAGTAACAAATTAAAGCTCAATAAAAATAATATGATCTAGAGGATCAGATCCGAGAGTATTTCATTGTTGATTTCTTGGGGAAATACCATATTTTTATGCTACCAACCCATGCGCCTTAGTTGTAGCTGGAACTGTCTTGATCTCATCTCCTCCATCTTACAGAGGATATCCCCAGATTCAGAATTGTGAGTTCTATCGTTAGAGATTATCTTTGATTGATCACTTGTTTATTGCCATATCAATGTCGACCTCTATATGAAGTTAATGTATGTTTCCCTTAAGGTCGAAACCCAAAATGTAAAATTCCTCCAATTTAAAAATAGTTCACCCTTAAGATTGCTTATATAACCCAAGAGTCTTTATGTCAATCTTATAATTATGGTATGGATTGATTGATCTACTTGTAGTTATTTTATTTGGACATGTAAGATGACTTAAATAATATTTACATATTACTTGTATATAATCTGTTTTAATCCTTTTAAATGGGATATGTATAGTAGAGTGAGTCGTTACATATTATTGTTGTGATATGATCTCTTATACCCTTATGTATGGATAGGACCGTTGGTATGAGTTCTTATTAGTATTTAATTACACAGTATATTTTTTATTTATGTTAGTTTTAGATTTGTTAATTAGTATTAATTTCATGGTATTATGTAACATTTATATTTATGTTAATTTTAGATTTGTTAATTATTATTTAGATTTTAGATTTTCTATGTGCGCATTTGTTCTAGTCTAGTTTAGATTTAAAGACAATATTTTTTTACTGGTTATAGTTATGGTCTATTGTGAAACCATATAATTTATTAAGTGGTTTAATTCAATTAAATTTATGCATAGAAATAGATTTTGATATATTGGTTTTATGCAAATATTATTCAACGAAAATCATCTTTCTCTTTTTAATAAATAATATTTCTTGTGAATATAATACAAATAAATATGTTCTTTTATTTCTTTTTCTTTAAATATAAATATTTTCTTCTATTTCTTTTTCTTTAAATATAAATTTGTTCAACTATTGCATTGCAAATTGCATTCTTATATTAATTACATTGCTATGAATCTATCATTCAAAATTACAATTTAAACAACTAAAACTAACACTGAGCGATTCTTGGTCAATTAGATTTATACATATAGAAAATCATTTGATAATTTGAGTGCCCAACAAATATACATATTCATTTGATCATTTGAGTGCCCAACAAATATACATATAACAGTTGCACTTTATTGTCTATCTTATAATTTATAATGGAATATTTGTGAAATATACATACAATGTAATATTTTTAAAACATATATATTTAAAAATAAATTAATAAATTTAAAAATAAATTAGGAAGACAATTTAAAAATTACATGTTTATACGTTCAAATTATACACACAAACAATAAATTTATAAACAATATGGATTTACTTAAAATGTGAATTTGATAAAGACGTTAATAAATAATTTATAAACAATATGGATTTAGTGAATTTGATATAGACATTTAACAATCAAATATTAATCTTTTAAATTTGATATAGACATTTAACAATCAAATATTAAGAATAGAGTAAGCATTTAGGTGATTAGTCTATGCCTAAGCAGACATACAGGAGCCGAATCGACTGTCTTTCACTTCGGTGTTAAAGATTTAGATTCAAATGCTCTTTTTTTCTGTGCATAGTTAATCTCTTATTAAAATTGGTTGTGACTTGGTTGTGGGGGGCAAGCCGTTGAATATTTGTGAAATACACATACAATGGAATATTTTTAAAACATATATATTTAAATTTATTCTTAATAAATTTAAAAATAAAATAGGAAGACAATTTAAAAATTACATGTTTATACATTCAAATTATACACAAGAATAAATTTATAAACAATATGGATTTACTTAAAAATGTGAATTTGATATAGACATTAATATATAATTTATAAACAATATGGATTTAGTGAATTTGATATAGACATTTAACAATCAAATATTAAGTTTTTAAATTTTATATAGACATTTAACAATCAAATATTAAGAATAGAGTAAGCATTTAAGTGATTAGTATGTGCCTGAGCAGTTGGCTAGGAGCCGAATCGACTGTCTTTCACTTCGGTGTTAAATATTTATATTCAAATGCCCTTCTTTTTTGTGCATAGATAATCTCTTATTAAAATTGGTTGTGACTTGGTCGCGAGGGGCCAACTGTGTGCACACCCACAGCTTGGCCACATGGTTGGCCCCTCATGGCCAAGTCACAGTCATTTCAAACGTTTTGTATTTCATAAAAAATTCAAACTGTCCAACCTTTTATTTCAAACGTTTTATATTTTATAAAAATTTCATATCTTCAAGTTCAATTTATAAATCCATTTTTACATATGTAATATTAGAGTATCATAAGTTTTTTTTTTCACACGGGAAAAAACATATATAATGTTATTCTATTAGAATCAAGTGTTATTTCAATTTTACAAAAAGGATCTATATGATTAGAACGTCTAATATCTCCTCAAAATCTTGTTTTTGTTCTATACTTGAGCTAGTTCTATATAGATGATATTGACAACTTTCAATTACTTTAAAATATTCCTATGTATCAAACATTGAAATTGTAATCTTCGTTTGGAGACTTAGATGCATTTTATAGCATCATTAGAATATCATAAAACTTCTTGAGCTAATAACATTTTCTTTGAAGAATTTCTTATAATAAAAACAACCCAGTGGGCTGACCAAAGCTACTGAGTTGAATTCTCTATGGACATGCATGAATTGTATTTCTTCAAACCTCATATTTTAACTTTTAATTTTATCTTTCCAATTGTGTAGATACATCAGATTCAGTTGTGACTTTAGAGTCCCCAGCTTCCATCATTTTCCTTATGGATAGCTTCTGTGAAAAAAGAAGTAGTCCCCAAAGTCCCAGGATTTCAACATTCATGTTATTACCCTTTCCTCCTACAAAATAAGATTTATAAACATGATGTGCACTTATTTTTATGTAAATTCTAGCACCACAGTTGTCATTCACAACTACACCATCAAAGAAACCTATTGGTGTCTCATCAAAGAGAATTGGGTTTAGTATATAATCCACTTTTTCCTCTTCATCTATACCTTTATATTATTTAATATCAAGTAGAATACTGGAGATAATTTTGGCATCCTCTCTTTTCCAATTTTCAAACAACATTTTATTCTTGTATTTCCATATTCTCTAGCTAACCAGAAAGGGGATAAATTTCAAACTTGGATATTTCGTAAACCAGTGAAATAAGTTTCTTTCTAGAGTAGTCTTCCTCCATGCATCTGAGAAATTTAAGGATTTTAAAATTTATTTCCATATGTTTTGTGTGACTTCACATTGTATTAGCAAGTGATATGTTGTCTCATCATCTTGAAGACATAAGGTGAAAACAATAGGTCCAATTCCTCCCCTTTTCTTATAGTTTTCACCAATGAGGATACTATCTTTTAAGCTTAACCACATGAAGAAAATAATTTTTCTTGGAATATTAACTTTCCATATTGGTTTATACCACCAATTAAAAACACCATTATGTGAAGAATTTGGAATGAAATGATAACATAAATCTGTAGAAACTGATCCTACTGCCATGTTCCATGACCACACAAGTTGATAGTTTGATTGATTAAGAGAAATTATGTTGCTTTTCAAAAATGCAATGTAATTATTCCATTCACTTAACAGTTCTCTGGATAATTTTAGTTGATTGGTATTTTACCAATACTGAGAATTGACGAATGAATTTGGAACATCTTGTTGGACACACCTACCACACTTAGAGGGGGGGGGNTGAGTGTGGGGCTCTTTTTCCCAAAAATTCCCTCTTGCACAAAAACTCATCAATTAACATTCAACATGTATTCATTACCCATTGTTGTCATTTATAACTAGTTAGATGTGAGCACATATCAACAACATATATCATCAACAAGTCATCACCACAATGAACACAAGGAACACAAGATGTATGTACAATTTCCTTTTTATTACGGACTACAATCCTTGCGGTTTATCAGCAACAACTGAATAGAGTACAACTCTACAAGAGAACCATCTCTATATGCAAGACTCAGCTTACATTCTCAGCACCAACTAATATGAGGCAACAATCCTCAACAGATATCAATCTGTCAACAGGTACACGAACTGTCAGTAGTGCAACCCGCATGTCCATGCGCCCTGGCTCACTACAGCGTGCGTGTGAACGCGGCCAGTATATAATGCAACAAGTGTATGCTTCTAAGCAACTACATTTTTTCTTTTCTTCACATGCTCATATACTCTACAACCTGCAATCACTTTCTCTTATGTCTTCCACTGTCCATATTGACTCACGACCAGTCACAACACATCCAAGCTCTCCAATAGCTTACTCATGCTCCACAACAAATCAATATGAATGTTATCTCAATCATGTATAAATAACGCGTATACCATAGCAATCATGTCACTACTGAATCACAAGAGTGTTGCTCACTCCATCAACCAAATCAACCAAACTGAACCACATCATAGAATCCATACCAAGAATGTCCTAAGCATTCACAACACATCAAACAATAGTATCCATCAAGACAATAATGTAACCATATCAGTGCCTCAATGATAGATTTGAGGCCATAGAATGCAGATATGGAACCTGCCTCATCATCCAAGAGCTTGGCACCAGCTCAAAAAAAAATCTCCATGATTTTATCCACTCCACGCTCCCTGTACACAGTCATCCCATGTGTACACTCACCCTATACACAGCCATCCCATGTGTACACACACCCTATACACAGACAACCCACATGGACATCATAAAATAGGGTTTTATGTGAATCTGAGACTTTTGCCGTCAAGATCTCTAACATTGCCTAAACTTTGATGCGTCCATGAGATCCTCCTCTCGCTCTCTTCCTTAGAATAGATATTCAATCATGCTCAAAAGATCCACACCCATAGAATGCTCTCACAAGAAGATCTCCATCAATACTCCAAAATATATTCACGAGAAGCTCTCCATTGATCCACAAAAAGGATTCTCACTCAAAATGTACGTTTTACAATAGATCTTAGCTTATTATTTATACTTTCATCTTCTAGGTCACTTAACCCATTTTTAGGGTACTTAGCCCATTTCTAGGTCACTTAACCTGATTTCCTTATTTTAGGGTTAATTACTTTCCATGAATAGAAATTTCTCCAATACTTTATCATTTAAATATTCCTTCTTGATTTTCTCACTTCATTTTATCATTTAAATAATCTTTCTTGATTTTGTCACTTTACTTTATCATTTAAATAATGATTTCTTCTTTTCAATCACTTTGACTTATTTGACCTCTTGGGGCTTCAAGCCATCTTATAGGGGTCCTTCAACTTCATAGATTCATAACTCTCAAACCGTGAGGAGTTATGTGACGTTCCACATACCACCGGAAATGGCATGTCAACCACTATCCATCTAGGATAGTTTCACCAACAGCTTCATTGATCTTCATCTCATTAATCCACATGCAAGCATGGGTCCTCCAACCATTCTTCTAGGATAACTCAATCTGTAAAGTGTCTTCCCGTGAGGGATTTCACCATAAGGGGACCACTTTGGAGTTCATCCATTTGTGCACCTTATCAACCATGATAATACAATAATGATTCATCTTTGCATCAATTCACCACTGCATCATATATATGTCAACTATGCATCATGTATTAATGACAACTCATTGATCCATATTCATCAATGCATCATATCAATGATCCATCTTTATCAATTGGGTTCCACTAGGACATATATCATTATCATCAATGTATATTCATTGTTCATCAATCATCAATCAATCAATTAGTTGACATCAATCAATGGCATCAATCAAACCAAACCATTTGCATCAATGACGTATGATCTAACAATATCCCACATAATCAAACCATTAGCATCAATGACAACATGATCCAACAATCTCCCCCTTTGGCATTGATGGCAATACCAACATTCATGTCAACTTCAATTACCAATTATTGATGTCAACATGTAGACAAGGCATGCTCTTCATCAATAGTCAATGTGACTATCTCTCTACATCAATCTCTCCCCCTTTGACATCAATGGAAAAGGTTCATTCTCCTCTTGGGGTTTCTCCCCCTGTCTTGTTTCCGCTATATAATCTCTCCCCTTTTGAACAAGGGATATCAATTTGATGTAATGCTGAAAATACATCGAACATACTCCTCCTGTGACCATCGCTCCCCTTGGAATTATGCCTATGTGCTCAATATTCAAATATAGGTCTCTTTTCTAGGTATGTATCTGATAAAAACCTCCTCCTAGAATCATGGGAAGAAGAATGACTCCCCCTAAGGGTATGTCTCCCCCTTTCTTCTCTAGAAGATGAACAATATGCTACCATATGATGATCCTTGGACCTGTTCATGTATCAAACTTGTGCTATACCATTCATCATGAAACAAAATATATGTCAACAATGAAATAGAGAATCATGAACAATATATCCACCAAGTGCATCATGTACCAAAATGTTCCCACCATGCACAACACCCATGTACATCAACCATGTACATCAACAATGTGTCAAAAGATATCATCCATGAAATGTATCCATCATATGCCAACATGTGCATCTACCAATATGCCAACATGTGCATCTACCAATTATGCCAAACATGTGCATCCACCAATATGCCAACCATGTGCATCTGCCAACTATGCCAAACATGTGCATCCACCAACATGCCAAACAATGTATCATATCACTCATGATACATCTCCATCATGAACCAAGTGCCACAATCATGTATCAAACAAATACCAATGTTGTGAAAATCAAGTAATGCCATATATGAGTGTACTATTAAGCACCAATACCAAAAAAAAAATATGATGAGTCCCATACATGTATGCCAAGTCTGTAACACCCCTCCTAACTAAGGACAACTACTCTATCAACAGGTGCAATTTTTTTTTTTGTTTTTTAAGTGTGTGCGCGCGTGTAGAAGAACAACCCGCTCGACTCTACGTCACCACTCGGACTAACAAGACACAAGCAGGACGAACACCATCAAGATGACCCTACATATCAATGGTGGCAACAGAAAAATAAATGACCTTGGACAAGGCGTGCAACTAGCAGTTGTAAGCCGAGAAGGACACCAGGGTTTAGGTACAGTACTGTCACAGAATGAAGGAATCCAACAGAGTGGGTCGCAAGAGTGGAACTGTGCCTTTAAACAGCCCGGGACTCTTGATACGGCACGGGATTCCTTCCACCGGATTT
>ML811287.1:239386-257071 GCA_009831015.1 Picea engelmannii
TACATGCGTAACTTTTTATTAGCAGTAGAGGCGGTAGGGATTAATAAATTTACGGAAAGAGAATCCATTATTCATTTTCTTTATTCTATAATTAAAGACTAAGGAATACACGACAATGGTTTATAACATATATATATTTTTTCATTTTTCTAATTACATGCGTGCATTCGTCATTGAAATTTGTCATTATCCATCATTTAAATTAACCATTAATATATATATATATATATATATATAGGATAAAGAGAGATTAAGGTGATGGCAACATGTATAAGGGAAAAATAAAGTATTACATAAAAATGAATAATGACTTAGTAATGTGAACAGGACATGACAAAGGGAGATGGTTACTGGAAGATTAAGGTGATGGAGGATGGTTTAATAAAGTAGACATGGATAATGAGAGGATAATGCTCTTAGTTTTTTTTTGTTTTTTTTTTGAAATAATTTTCTTTATGTTACACTATGAAGGTGATGTCATTCTCCCACCAGTTAGGACTCAATTTTCTTCTTTGCATAGTTTTAGACCTATTAGATTCTCTTTAACACTTACCCTCGTTATCGCCCCAAGAATTTCATGAAGACCAACTATTACTTAGGTGGGTTATTTTTATTCCAAGGTCTTCTCTTAGGGTTAGACTAAATTTTACCCTAACAGTTTTTTTTTGACTTGTACTAGATTCTGAACTGGGCGTCACTGGGTTAGGGAAGTTGTTTAGGAATATCTTAAAGCGTTAAGGTCATAGGGCTAATAGTTTTGTTTCCTTCATCCCCATCAATGCGACGAGGCCTTCAGGACGCACCACGTGCTCCAAGGGTTCCACTCGCCTCGTTCATTTCCTTTACGCGACGTGTCCTTCAGGATGCACCACGTGCTCCAAGGGTGCCACTCACTTCTCGTGTTTATTTTGTGCTACGTGCCCTTCAAGATGCACCACGTGCTCCAAGGGTTCCACTCGCCAACTGGATTGATTGGTAGACATCTATAACCCCTGGAGTCAACACTCCACCAGGTGATCTTGTAGGAGACTAAGGGTTCTAAGGAATAAGGCCCCCGCCTTATTGCGCGCCCCTTAGAATCATCGTGAGCGACTGTCGCAGTCTTCCCTCACGGCATCGTGGGTCCTCTCGAACTAGGTAATCGTTAACCTACAGTTCGAGCCACGGTGGGAGTGCTAGCAGGCGATGGCAGGGTTGTTGTCCACCCCTCTCCCTCAACCTCTCTGCAGATCGTGTGTGGCCCCTTTACTCCACATGTGAGTCTGGTCGGCAAGCTATCGTCAGCCTGCATCATCAACAAGCATGTCAAAAACGTCAACATCAAATCATCAAATAAATGAAACATCATAGTAAATATATCAACCCAAAATCACACTCCCTGACTCAGTCCGGAGTCCAAGGGGGTTCTACCGATGCCTCTGCATCCTCAAGGTTAACAACCCTGCACACTCAAAAAAGACTGATTCAATAGCACCTGTCTACATCAAATAGTAACACCTCATGTCATCTTTCAATCGCATCATAATCAAGTATAAATGGTCTAACATCATAAAAGTCCGGATCACTTGCGAGCAAGTGTCCTCCAATAATAAGTTTTCTCAGTGCGCCAGAGTGGGATGTTACAAAGACTTGGCAAAACAATAAATATTCCTTATTCCCCATCCTCCTAATTCTTTGGGAGATGCAATGGTTTTCCACTTGGATAAGTGATATCTTGTTGTTTTATTTTCTCCTCTCCATAGAACGTTTGTCATAAGTTGTTGGATTTTGTGAATGATAGAAGTGGGAACCTTTTCTAAATTGAACCAATACACAGGAATACTTTGGAGAACATATTTCACTAACACCAGTCTACCACCAAAAGAGATCCACCGTGAGGTCCAATTTTTTATCCTTTTATCAACTTTCTCAATCAGCCAATTCCAGTCCCTTATTATGTAACCATTAGGTTTTAAACAAAAACCTAAATATTTCATTCCTTCCTCCAGGTTAATAACTGAAATGTTGTAATCTGAAAATAGACTTTCTTTAGGGATGGAGTATGTTTTGAGCTAAAAAAACTTATTTGTGACAATTAATATCCATACATGTTGTACAAAAGAAAGTTAGAAATGATTTAAAGAACAACCAGTATTTATAATCCCCACTTCCCAGGATTAAGACATCATCTACAAAAAGTAGATGTGTCAAAAAGTTGGAGGAGGCAACTTTGAGTCCATGAAAAGAACATTTTACAATAGCTTACAAGCACCCCATTCGGGAAAGCCTGAGAAGAGTCCCCAGATTTATAATAATGCATGTCCTCTTCCGCAATATGTGTACATTCATGTAGCAAATAATTCATGTAGAAAATTTGGGTACATTACTTGTTAAACTATTGCCTTGCTTAGACAAAATATATTTGAAAGAAACCAAAATAAATTTGAAATGGGCATGGGTAGTGGAATTATGCATCACCCTATTATAATTATGTCTAACATAAAAAAATATTTCTATTAATTCTGTCTTATTTTTTTATCTTTATTCATAATTTTTGTTGCTGAATGTTGGAGATATTAACTCGTACTTGTATTCTGCTTAACTTTTCATGAATTTTAAAAGAACAGATATTGAGGCAAGATGTCGAGACGGGAGTCTCCAAACATTCCTTGCAAATGCTCTAGGCTCTCCCAAGAAGGAAGAAGAGGAACCCCTTCTACGACTAACACTATCCAACGACAATCTCATCAGAGGAGATTATCAAACGAGTATGTGAATAGATCAACTCTAGAATGTGCTCAAGCAAGTGCTATGGATGCAGCTTTCTTATATAGGTTGCGCATTGATACTCCTACACCTGAGAATGTAGGGAATACCTCAGGACAAGAGAATATTTTTGGTAATTTTCTTTGATTTTGTTTATTTTTGTTTTTTTGTGTGTGTATTTAATTTTATGTCAAATTAAATGTTGTAATTACTTTCAAATGTGTGTGTAGACAAAGAGTTTAGAGCGAGGGATGGAAATGAAAGAGAGAGTGGGTGTCACGAAAATTATGATGCTAGTGCAGAGGGTGAAGGTGGATTTAGGAGGCAATGTTATCAATAAACATAAGATTACACACCTACGTCTGCCTATCCTTCGAATGTTGGTGATGAAATTCTCTGGAAAGGGATTATTGAAGCTATGACCCTTGAGCAATGCTCGGATGTTAAAAGGAAGTTGCAAAATGATTTGGAGATCTTGAATCTCCCTCAGGAGAGTAAACAAAGCTTGCAGATTGTTTTTCATTCATTGCAAAACTTTATGGATGCATATCAAAAGATGGAGCCAACCATTGACAGTTTTTTCAATTTGATGAGGCAACGAAAGTCATGGGTGATGGGCCCTGATAAATGGGATGCAGTAAAAAAGAAAGTTTCAAAAGAAAATGCAATTTTGATGTTCAATTTAAAAGATGGGCCAAAGAGGAAGATGTTGAAGGTGCAATATTTTAAGCACCCCGACATTGCAGGACATTTGTATAACAGATTTTTGGCAGCATATGGCAAATTTTCGTGGAACAATGAGGTTCCACATTATTTTTCAAGACACTTTTATGTATATTTTTTCATGGACATGCACCATGATTATACTATTCTACTGTCTGATTATTATGGGACTGGTAAAGGACTGACATATGATCGAAAATGGGCATATCGAAATACGACATTGCAAAGGTCTGCACAACCTTTAATATCTTGCCCAACAGGAGAATTTGCTTCACATTCAAAGTTGTGAGCTTCATCAGAGGTTGGCAAAGAGACTAGGAATTCAATCGGGGAAAATTTGGAATCAATTTTTTATGGTGTTGATGTTGGTTTGAACCGTGAGCGAGCGGAAGCCAATTCTCGAGCCATATTTGTTTATAAAATAGATTTGGAGTTAGATACCATGTCAGTAGAAGATCTTAAGGAGTATGCAAAATATTTCCATGATGATTGGAAGGAGGTCATTCAGAATGATGAACCAAATAGAAGATTGGTATGTGTTCTAGTTAGTAAAATTTTTACTCATTTTAGGATAGTTTACTTCTAATTCTATATTTAGATACATATCATTGTATCTATAGAAATAATTGAGTTTTTAAATTGTCATTAATTGAAATTTGGAGATATGTTAAATGAATCTCCAGTAAATAGGGGACTTGGTTCTACAAGTTTAAATTTGGATGGGTTGAATCAGGTATGTGTTTTCTAATATCCACAGATGAGCACTTTAGTTGTCCAATCTCCAATATTTTGAATAAGATCAATAACATTTATAATTTTGTATAAATGTGACCACATTGAATCCTAGATTTAGTTCTTAGTTGTGTTGTTCACAGATCCTTATTCCATCTTCTACTACTTGGGCAGGCTTGTCTCAATTCTCATTGGGAGAGTTTGAATAGGGTGGGAGTTCACGGGTATCATTGCATGTGTTAAACTCATTTAAATTTAATGTGTTAAAATTATTTAAATTTAATTTTCAAATTTAAAATGTGTTATATAAGGTAATGTGGAGAAGAGAGTACCTGAAAATGTGCTTGGGAAGGAGATTGGGATTCAGGAGGAAGCGGAGAAAGCACCCATGCTTGGGAGGGAGATTGGGATTGAGGAAGAAGCAAAGGAAACACCCATACTTGTGAAGTATGTGTCCATTCATGATGATTCATAAATGTATGTTCATTGCACATTAGTGAGTTTTAATTTTCTTTTATGTTGGGGTTTTATATAAAAATGTTCAAGATTATGTTGAATAAGCTTATATTTTTTACTTTTATCAAATTTTTAGTTTAGTCTTTCCTATTCAACGTTTTGATCAATTATTTTGAAATATATAGAACCCCTATATAAGCTTATTGTTTTTTTAAATGGTACGTTCAAACTTATTTAAGTTTAGATCATGATGAAGACCTAATTTTGAACTTGAACATTTGATCATTTGAGAATAGACTCTATCCCACATCAGAAAAAAAGGAAGTTTCTAAATTTTCTTCGATTGCATTCATTTCCTTCTTGTCCAAGAATGGCATAGTATGGGCATTTGTGTTTTCTACATAAAACGAAGTGAAATCCTTCTTTCCAAGGTATTTTCAAACTATTAAATAAATTGGTTACTAACCACAAAAACCAACATTCAAGTAGATTTACAAATAAGCTATGCATATGTATATTTAAGCTAGCTCACACATATTGTATATGTGAGCTATCTCACAGATAATTTCAAAGAGAATTTGATTATATGTAATATGAATACATCCCAAAGATGAAAGATTTAAATGGTTTTTGAAGAATGACTTAATATATGTGCAGATTTTTGTTTTCTTCATGTACATGAAAGATTATATGAGAACATCTATTCCACCACATAAAGAGAAGATAAGTATTTTCCGAAAGAATGGTTTTTAAAATGGATATTTGTGAACTTTCATAGATATAAGTAATTTCTTGGAAGAATGGATTAATATGGAGATTTATGAGTCCTTTAATTTGAAAGGGCATTATGGAATTTGATTATATGACCATTGTAGAAGAGGAGAGAAGTATTTTACTGTTGAGGAGATTAGTATTTTACTGGTGAGTAATAAGATCACTTGGGATGAGAATTTCACCTGAAGGATTTGGGACTTTATCCACAAGGAGATAAGTATTTCATTGGAAGAATGACTTAATATAGAGATTTGTGAACTTTCATATTATTATCAGATTATATATTTATTTTTGGATTATTATTTAACTTTGAACAGAATTTTTTTTTACCAAAAACACAATTTCTCTCTTTAAAAACTTTTAAGATTTTACAAATTTTTTAAATAATGTATGCTTAATGTGAAGAGTAACTATTTTAGAATTTTTGGAACTTTGTCAGGAAAAATCTTAAATTTGTTTAATTGTGGTTGGGTATGTTATTATTTCTTATTGTAAATATTTAATATTTAGTTAAAGTATATATGTTAATATGTGTTATTTGTTTTTTTTATTATTGTTTTTTATTGTTACAGACATGTCTAAATTATATTTGGTGGAAAATATGTTTACATTATATTTGGTGGAAAGAAGTATGTTGGAGGATGAGACTTAACTCTTTTGGTATGTATGTCAATTTTTATTTAATCACAACTTGTTTTATTTATCTAAATATAAAATGGTACATGTGTACATTTTATTTTAAATTTGTACATAAATTTTATTGTAAATTTATAATTTTTGAATTTTGTTTTATTTTGCATGTTTGAATTGTAAATTTTTAATTTTTGAATTTTTTTTTTTTGTAGGTTTGAATTGCAGGTATGAAGTGATCTATCTTAAAGCGATGGCTTAGAGTCCAGAATTTTGGAGTTAAATGTCTTAGTTTTTGTTATCGTCCTAAAATGGATGTGGAACCTATGTATTTGGTGGTGTAACTATTCAAACATTGATTAGATATATATATATATATATATATATATATATATATATATATATATATATATATATATATATATATGATATTTTTGGAATTCAAAATATCAATTTATTGTCTCATATTTGAAATCTCTTATATTGTTTATATGATAATGTTAATTTATGCTAATTTCTCAAATTGTCTCAAATTTGATTTCTCAAAATGGTAGGCTTGTGGTGTTTCCATTTCACTAGATGAGAGTCTCTATCTTTACTATGTCAATTTTGAAATGAAATTGCTTTGTTGTTAATCTGTTAATCACCAATTTACTAATGTAAGAATAGTTTTGGTTTGGTTTGGTTCAAGACTTGGCTTGATAGATTGTGGTGTTCTGACCAAGTCTCAAAGGTGTCTGCACTAAGTTGATGGAAAAAAAGTGGCAAAGTTGTTAGTTTTGAACTAATGTTTTGTATATTCTCCTTCTTACAACGCATTAAATCAAGCATCAAACTCTTAAATACTTTCCTACTATATATTAATTTAAATGCTTCATTTTATATTATACGCTATCAAAATTCAACATAATCATGTGTACGAAAGAACTAAGAAAATTAGTGTAACAATGGGTTAGAAGACATAGAAAGAAAGAATCACTTGAACAAATGGAATAATGAAGAAAGCCACTATAAATATTACAAAGTAAGAGAGACATGGTCTCACATTTACATCAACATTTTAATGAAAGGTTTTCTCATATAAACAACTATGAGAAAACTACAAAGATGATAAGAATAGCTAAGAAAAGCACAAGAAGAGATAGAAGAGATATTGGGATCACTCATGTAATATATATATATATATATATATATTATCATTATATTTCATTACATTCTTTCACCTTTATCATCACTAAACATGAATACTTTATCACTATTCACCATCTTAGTCACGTAAATATTTTTTCTTCTCTTGATTTTTTTTTTAAGTAAAAACAGGGTCAGATCCTATTGCATTAACTTTCAAATATACATACACATCTGGACTGCCAACTGTCCCGCTAATTTAATGGAAATCGAGACAGCCGACCTCCTATATAGTCTATGGAAAAAAATGGGTTTCCATCTATCTTGCCCAAAAGAAACCAAAACAGATGGAAACCCTCAGTATGAAAATACTTCCTTAGTCTTTGAATGAAAGCAAAATGAAACTCAGACAGTAGTAGAGCCCTGGCTCTAAGACAAACAGAAAATCTAAACATAACTAGTAACTGTAACAATTACCCGGTAGTTGTTGCATTATCCTTCTTTCCCGCCCTAGCTGGCAGCGTGAAGGGTTGTGCACACGTCGAGAACCTATGTCCTAGTGGGGTGTTGGAGTAGGCATCATAGAGCATGTCGATAAGCTCTTTGATTAGCATGGAACAATGTATTTGTTCCTCCTTAATTCGAACATCAGCTCCAGGTGGAAGAATGGCGGTTAGACACGCCATTCTTCTTGCATGATGGATAGGGGATGTGGCATAGGAGTTATGCCACCCTCCCTCTCCTAGCTATCCTATGATAGTGAACCTTCTGGTCATGCTGTCTCTGCCTCTCCTGTCTCATTTCTTCCCTGTGTTCCCCTTTCCTCATCCTGATTTTGGTCGCCCGCACCCAGGGAGAATTATCCTGCGATGGTTGTCGCCTTCGCGTCCATGTATTCTGGAAATCCTTATGTGATATAAAAAGTAGGGGGTTCCTCCAGTTGATCATCCCCTCTATGGAAGATATGCAGTTTCCCTGTGGCCTTCGTGGTGGCTTCCCCTGGAAAGTAGGTTGGCGGGTTCCAATTGTCCGGGACTGTGAAGAGGAGGTGTTTCGGAGGAGCAAGAATGGGTTCTTCCAAAAAAAAATCCTCCGCATAGGCCATGGGAGGCGTTCTAGGCTTCCTGGCTTTGCATATGAGCTATGTCAAAGCCATGGATAGTGCTCATTCAAATATTTGTTGCCTCTTCCGACGAGCATTGAAGGCATACCAGGCAGTGCCCCTACAATGATTACCTCTTTCCCTTGGCATGTGTATGATCCAAAAAATGACCAGAGCGACAATTAGGCTCCTGTAACCACACCAGAGCTCATATATACCTGACTTCTGCAGCTCAAACTTGAAATAAGTTCTTCCCCAGCCAAAATCGTAGATATTCATGAGGATGGATACGACGAGATCGACCATTAAAGTTGTCTTCTTAGTGCATTGTGTGCCCATCCTCTTCACTCGTGTGGGAGGACTCATCCCCTCAACCTGGTTTCTCGGCCTTGCTCCCATCCTAAATGGTGAGGGGATGGGAGCCAACAGCCTATGTTTAAGGCCCAGCCTGACTCTATACCATGTGGCCCTGCTGCACTAGGTGGCACCCCATCCAAGGTGGTCTTGTCTTGATTTTACTTGCACTATATTTATTTATATAAAATATTCTATGAAATAATTTCAATATATTATTTTCTTGATTTCAAAACAAGTCATCAAATTTTATAGTTTCTTATGAAATTTCACAATGAAATATTCAAGAAAATGTGAAATAAAAATTAAATTTTATAGTTCGTCAAATTTTATAGTTCCTTATGAAATTTCACAATGAAATATTCAAGAAAATGTGATATAAAAATTACAGTTTCTCACTTATAATTTAAATTTTGTTTGATTTGGAAATATGGTTGAAAATAGTCAAAACAAGTCATCAAAATTTACTGTTTCTTATGAAATTTTACAATGAAATGACAATCCAACAATGAAAATAGTCAAAACAAGTCATCAAATTTAATATAAGTCCAACAATGAAAATAGTCAAAACAAGTCATCAAATTTAATATAAGTAAGTGATCTTCATTAAAATTTATATTGATATTAAAATTTATCAAAATTTAAAGTTTTTCTAAGCCATCAATAGTCTCTTATAATGACATGGAAATGGGTCCTAGTTTTGATATGAAGTTATCCTCTTCAAATGAAAAAACATTGAACAATCAAATTGCAAATAATGAATGTATTTATCCTATATGTTGTAAATTGGTTACATGCATTAAAGGATATGTGTACACGATTTGGATAATTTGTAGGATTAAAGTATAATCATCCAAAGTATAGGTCAATTTAGGTTCCCTAGATACAATCTATAGGTTCTTCCCTGAAATTATAAATAAGGTTTGGTAAACTTTATAATTCATTAAAAATACAACTTTTCTTAATTGAATGGACCATGAAAGTAAACTAAACTGGAAATGATTCTAGAATCCTAGATATTCAATACATGTAGTTTCAATGAAAAATAAAAAAATTCTAGAATATACATGTCACTTGTTTAAAGAAATCATAATGGTATTCCATCTTCAATTATTCGTTCATGATCGACTTTGGACATTTTCCATTTTCTAACTTTTTTTTTTTTTTATTGAACTTATATTAACTTTATGTGTGTTACACATACCAAATGACTATATTGACAACTTGTGACATCTGACTGGTAGTCTTGAAAGTGAACATGAGTATCGGTTTGATGGGTTTCTTGAAAAAACTACCCTTTCAATACAATGGATCCTCTTTCATATCTAAAATCGTTATCATCAAAATATTCTAATAACCTCATCTTTTGTTCTGTGCATCGCATCAAATAATATTTCACATTTTCAGTGTTTTCTACAGGTGCAACCATGGAAAAGGCATCTCCTGTAAATAATTGGATATATTGGACAACAAATAGTTCATGTTAGATTATCACACAAGTACATCTACAAGTTATTTGAAAAAATTTAAACATAAAAATTACCTTCTCTAACAAGATCAGAAACTCTATCACCATCAACTGACACTATAGTTTCATTTGATTCCATATCCTCTGAGATTGTAAGTGGAATTTTCCCTTTTATATTAAGTTCAGTATGTCTCCAAGCTTTAACATATTCTACATTTTTTCATTTTCACAAATATCTATGGATTATGTGTCCTCTATGCAAACTGAACAAAAACAAGACTCATTTATTCTATCAAATGAAAACACTTTTTGATAACGTTTTTGTTTTAAATGAATGTATTTTTTGTGTCCCATGTATTGTACCAGCTTCATATGGGATTGATTTATTTACATCTTGGATTCCAACATACCAAAAAAACCTGCACAAGACAAGAACTTGTTAACTTGAAATCTCTCAAGAAAATGATTGAAGATTGAATATAAATTTGAACACGTTCAAATAAAAATATCATGTGTACATGTGAAACATGTATATATAGACACACCTGTAATGACCCCCGTCGTTACGAAAACATGAGATGCATAACAAGTGAAAAAAAAAATTTGAAGCGGGAAGGTAATAACGACAACAGTTAATCAACACAACTTGACGACGAACACAACGCACGCAATTCAGGAAGTAGGCAACATAACGACACAAGTAAAATGAACCTTTAATGCGAGAGAGAAAAATAAATCATTGATTCAACACTTTGTTTGGCGCATAAATAAATAAAAAATCATCGATCATTAGTGGCCTTTCACCGCGCACAACCAGAAAAATCTAAATTTTAGAAAATACCTTAAATAACCTTAAATTTTGAGCATGCGAGAGAGATAACATACACTATCTATCTAGAAATAATAAACTTGAGGCACAATTCTATTTAAAGTCTAGGCGCGCTATTTAAAAAATCAATCATTAATTTACCATGATCAACATCAATATTAAGGTAAACACTTCACCCAATTCCAGGTTAACATGATCACTCAATGATCGATGTGAAAGCACAAAACCTTAGCTATCATACATTAAGAAATCCCTAAATTAAGCACTCTAACATAAATCTAGCTAATCATCGGCGCAAGGTGACGACATTCATTACTTTAAAGTGTGCAAGGGTCTAAGATCCAACTATCATAAGAAAATCCATCGACGCAAGAACTCGAACTCCAGAAATCATCATGAAATATATATAACTGACGCGCACTAAATTCTAACTCAACAAGTCCTATTTATCAATATGGAAACAAACACGTGCAATCAATCAATGATCATCTAAAACAATTTAATCAATCGACAAGTGTCATATTTAAAATTTCCTTAAGATCACTAAGTTGTTTCATTCCCTTCTTAAATGAAAGTATGCTTATCCTAAAATTTACCCACATTAGTATGTCATCTTAGCTATCCTTCAAACATAACTATAGTACCTCACCCAAGGATCCCCCACATCTACCATCATAATTTAATCGATACTTTGTATTGATTATGAATGCATCAGAAACCATTCCCTTATACTATCTTAAAATATCGTGGGTCACTTTGATGTCTAAAATTTATTGAACTCAACTACTAAATTAAATTAAATTTTCCCCTTAAAAGACAACTGGTTTTAACACACCTCTCAACCCTTAATAGGATAATTTCAGTTCCTATTTAATTCAATTTAACTGTGATTAGATTTTAACTGCAATACCACTTGAATTACCATTAACTAGAATAAGAGATTAAAATGGAATTAGAATTAAAAACCATGGCTGGAATTAGAATATAAAATGGAAATAGAATAAAAATCCCTTAGCTGGAATTAGAAATTTAACCCAAAATGTAAATTAACTGGAACACTATTAAAAACGAAATTATCAGAATTAATCTAATGGACATCTAACCCCCATTTTCCTACGTTAGAACTTCTCCCTTACCACTGTAACTAAAATGTAATTCCGGTGATACAATTCACACATAGTTGAGTCGATCTATGAGTTCAACATAAAGGATTTCAAAGGAGGAAAATGGTAGGCCACCGAATGGCAAGTTGTACATCAATGCAGGTTCAAGGAGAGCGTTGAGAGGGCATGCGTAGGGTCGACTTGCAGTATCTCTCGAAAAATTATAAAGGAACAGGAACTGGGTCGAGGCGCCAAGAAAGACACCTAGAGGTTACCCCGAGAGAGTTGATTGAACCCAACATAAAGAAGAAACAGCAGTCTAGTACCCAGGGTTCTTAATGAGGCACCGGAGAGTGCAGAGTCGATGTCAATAAAATAAAATCAGGATCTGGGTGAAATCGTTGTGTAAATACTGGGTAAATCGCCCAGAAAATTGTGGTGTAAAATGTTGTGTTAATACGCCAAGAAAATCTCCTAGGGGCACTACCTTTGCTGGGAAAATCGCCAAGTAATTCTTTGTTTGATAACTCAAATTTTTCTGAGGAAAAGAGAACGAATATATGGTTGGTACGAGACACCCAGATTCGTTGGGGAATAACACGATTTTTTTTTTCTTCGAGGAAATTACAAGGTGTTTGTTGAATATTGACCTGGGGATCCAGAGACTCAATCAACGATTGGCTTCAGTCAAATAACCCATCAAAATTATATATTTATCTTATAAGTATAAATTGGAGAGAAACAATTTACAGTAAAAGGTAATGCAAAAATTAATATTGTAGTTGTGAAATATCATGTAAACGGTAAAGCAAAACATTTCTATGAATGCGAGCCATCCACCATCTCTCAACCATTCACTCAAAATCATATAAATCGCTCAACAATTACTCAATAAAACACTGAAAATCATTCAACAACAACACAATAATTCACTCAACAACAACACAGTAATTTGCTCAACAAAATTACTATAAATCTCTACTAATGGGAGGGCTTACCAAGAAAATGATTTTTAAGTGTAAACATCACTATAAATGCAAGGCTAAGGAGGGTATAAATGCCCAGGAGAGAATTTTGTGTTGGGAAAAGAAAGATCCTACAGTTATTATCCATGCACAGGAAAGCAGAGCATTTGAATCTAAATCTTTAACACCGGATTGAAAGACAGTCGATTCGGCTCATGGATGACTGCTCAGGCACGAACTAATAACTTAACGGATAAAGGAATCAGAAGATAAAAACACAATCTTCATCCATACCTTCTCTGTGGAGAACAAAATAATAAAAAAAACACAATCAAGGACTAAAGAAAACATAGGCAGGAGATATAAAGGCGCAGGCAAGGTTTTGAGTCTGGGGCTCATTCTGGCCACGTACAATTAGACAGTAAATCAAAAATAAAATATATTGTGGATATCAAGGTTTCTTACAGGATTAATCAAGCAACAAAGGAATTACATTGATAACAGAATTCTCAAGTAAAACTCATGGGAATGAAGTCATCATCCGATTACAATAAAATAAACAAGTGTAAATTAAATTTTACTACAAGTAACAACTTTAGCAGGCGTACCTTTATCGACGACGATGAGGTGAAGAGGTCCTCTCATGCATTATCTCCATCCAAATCCTGCTTTTTGACCGATGTGATCTCACCAGTACCTTCCATCCAATGCTAGGGGTACTCTTCTTCCCCCTAAGCCCCCCCCCGATCTGCAAAGGGGCCACGCACATGATACCAAAGAATCCTAGCACCCATCTCACCTCCCAAGTTTGAGCTATGACTCATTACCGAAGCTGGGTATCCCAACTCCCACAGGAGAAGTTCAGTCAAGATAAAATTTCAGCAGCGTAATGTTACACAAGCCAGATGTGATCCATACTCGTCCTCTGCCATCCCTTTTATAGAGTTTCTTAGTCATTATTTTCCCAAACCCTCATTAGATTCATTTTTCATTTATTTAATTAGGAAAAACCTCACCCATACACATGTCGCTCGATCCCCTAGTTGCACCAGAAAATCAATTGTATTAATTAATTAAATATTATTATTTCCCTCTCCCACCTAAAATCATTCCTAAAAATGCTCCCTGGTGTCTCAAAATTCCCTTGCAATTCTTAAATGACTTACGCCTTACTTAATTCCTAGTTGAGTTCATAAATAGAAAGTTCCAAAGGCTAGATTCCTTACTAAGTCAGACATTCATCTTTTTCTTTAAGTTTCTTCTTTTCTTTAAGTTTTCCTTTTTCTTTAAGTTTCCCCCTTTTTTCCTTTTTAACCAAAAATCAATTTAGCAAGTGTAGATAAAAACAACCATTTACCCTTTTAATAAATTTAATCCTCCATTATAATTTTTACTTTAATAATTGGGTTTTCATTTCTTACCCCCCCATTCTTGTTACATGTTTATTTATATTTTTCTTTAACCGCATTTTCTACTTAGACCTAGGTTTTAATTTCCCTAGGTTGGGTGACAATTTTTAATGGAAATTTTAGTTATCAAACTTCACTCATACCATCATCTATTTTATGGTCAACCAGGTCCTAAGGGGGCATAGTTTTCTAGGCACTAGGTTTATTAATTTATCATAGTTAAAATCACAACGTGCCCTTCAAGACGCACTACATGCTCCAAGGGTGCTACTCGCCTCTTTCCATTTTCTTTGCGCGACATGCCCTTCAAAATTCACTACATGCTACAAGGGTGCCACTCACCTCTTTCTATTTTCTTTACATGACATTCCCTTCAAGACACACTACGTGTTCCAAGGGTGCCACTCACCTCTTGACTGAAATCGGTAGACGTCAAACCCCTGGAGTCAATACTCTGTCAAGTGATCTTGTGAGAGACTAAGGGTCTCTAAGGAATAAGTACCCTGCCTTATTGTGCACCCCTTAGAATCATCGTGAGAGACTATCACAGTTTTCCCTCATGGCATCGTGGGTCTTATCTAACTAGGTAATTGTTAAACTATAGTCTGAGCCATGGAGGGAGTGCTAGTAGGTTGTGGCAGGGTTGTTGCCACACCTCTCCTTCAATGTCTTTGGTTTTCATGCATGACCCCTTTACTCCATATGTGAGTCTGGTCGGAAAGCTATCGTCATCCTGCATCCATCAATGAATCATGTCAGCAATAATAATCAACATCATAATATCTAATCATATATACATATGTCACATCAACAAAATTCAAACCCTAACAATCCACTCTCTAACTCAATCCATACTCCAAGGGGTTTCATCAGGGATGATTCTAAGGATGGAAATTTATTTTAAAATGTAGAAACCTTGGCGAATTTTACTAATCCTTCATATGCCAACTATAAATGTTTGGTGATATTTTTGTAAAAATATTCAAATTTCTAAGGATTTTATATACTTTTTATAAATTTTTGGCGATTTTTAAGGTAAAATAATTTTATCCTATAGAATTTGGGCGAATCATTTTTAAAATAGTGAATCTCATTTTTGGAAAAACCATGGAAAATTAGCCCATGAGCGAAATTTAGCCCCTAAAATCATCCTTGGGTTTCATCGATGCCTCAAAATCCTCAACATCCAGAGTCCTACACACTCAGGAGAACCCAATTAATATCACTTATCGATGTAAATACAAAAAAAATAACATAACATCAAATCCACAATGTCCCATAATCATAATCAAAATATATAATAGTATAACAACCCAGATCACTTGCATGCAAGTGTCCTCAAAGAATAAGTCTTCTCAGTGTGTACAAGAGCGAGATGTTACATACACCCCCTCTTGTTTTAAACTTCGTCCCAAAGTTTCATAGTATGTAAGTGCCGAAATAAAGTGTATCATAATATCATAGGTCTAGCTACCCAACAAAAATGGAAATTGATGATGCATATCATATGTGTCCTCCCAGGTCGTCGAGTGTGGACTATAGTTGTCCCACTGGACCTTAACCTAATCTACTTTTCGACGTCATAGCTGTCAAATGTGATGGTCCAAGATGTGGATTGGCTCCGTCGTCAGCACACCCTTGTCAGATACCTGCAAGAAACTCATGTCAATAACATGTGTAGGATTACTAATATAATGTCTCAAAACATATACATGAAAAACATTGTGCATATGCCTCAAAGAATTAGGCAAGGCTAGTCAATAGGCCATAGGCCCCTTCCTTTCCACAATCTTGAAGGGTCCCACGAACCTAGGAGATATTTTAGCACCCTTTCCAAACTTGATCGAATTCTTATGCAGTTTCACCTATAGTAGCCGAATAAATTTAACATCAAGTAATTACACAAACATAACAGTAACTTCTACTTGATTTCATAAAATTCAATAATTCCTTTTAATTTAGCACATACGCATGTTAAATTTATCAACAAATATTAATTTTATAACAGAATAAAACAAATACGTAAATTTAAAATACCTTGGTCTGATGCTAACCCTCCGCTTTCCACTTGCCTTGTTGACCTTCCTGCTGATGTCTTGCCCAGCTTGAAGCCACGGACCAACTCTGCCCAAAATGGAGTTTCCACCCTGCCAACTAGGACAACTACCTACCTCCAGGATACCATATGGATATCCTGGCCCCCATGCCCAAAACCCCCAGCAAACCAGTGCCCCATGTACTAACCCTTCCCGACTACAGAACTCAAACTCTCCTCTATGCAAATCCAAGAGAACCCTCCAAAATCAAATTCCCCCTAGAATGATAATCCCTGCCTTCGTAAACCTCCTCCCCTCATATCCCTCCTTCACTGCCCTTACTCCTCATTTATTACCTTATCTACACATTCATTACCTTATCCGATTATTAATTCTTTATCCTATTATTAATGCTCCTTATCCTTATTTATTAATGCTCCTTATCCTTGTGTATTAATGCTCCTTATCCCCTCCTTATACATAATCCTTTAATTTACCAATTAAATTTATTATCCTTTTTAAATTTAATACCCATGTTATTGAATGTAATAGGTAGTTAATTAATTAATTAATTAATCAAAATTATAACCTTTAATTAATTAATAAATACTTAATTAGTATCATTAGACCAATCTTTGTTTAGTTATTAACATGTTAGGAAAAATTAATTACCTAATAAATATTTTACTTAATAATCCCTAAGTATATATTCTACTAGGGTTGTTACATACACCCACCCTTCAGGAAACTTCGTCCCGAAGTTAAGGTATCTTATGGTACAAAGGAAAAGAAACATGGTTCACACATTCATAACAAGTAATCGACATTATCAGTAAGTAAGTCAAGAAAACTCATACATACTAGTGTATATGTACAAGAAATGCATGTGTAGCTAGTACATACAAGTCCCGTGCATGTACTAATAATCAAAACTATCATCCTTTAGTAATTTATGTATGCATCTAATCCAGACAGCAAGACTAGTCTTTTATAAAAGACAACAAACCAATCAATTGTTTGAGAAATCCTTTAATTACTATTATCCAGTTCAACAATTTTTATTTAGACAACTGTGGTTTAGCTACGTAATTATGAATATTCATATATACACATTTCTTTTTTTTTTTTAAGGGAAAACATTAAATTCCACCACAAGACAGATCTCCATACCTTCTCAACTATTACTACTCATCCTTCCTCCCTAACCTACTTCCATATCCATTCCTATCCT
>ML811288.1:17772-34878 GCA_009831015.1 Picea engelmannii
GGGGACCACTTTGGAGTTCATCCATATTTACTTCTTATCAACCATGACAAAACAATAATGAGTCATATTTACATCAAACACTATTGGGTCCATTACCCAAACCTTTGTGCTATGGATCTTTCTTCAAGGGTTGACATCAATGAAAACCAACCTTAATCAACAGCCTCTTCCTTGGATGCCTTCTCCATCACCTCCTCTTGTGCAGTACATGCAATGACCTCTACTGGGCTACTTGGCAGGAATATCCCATTTTCCCCAATCATCAAAATGAAATTTTGATCCTCCTCCTCTTTCAATGTCCCTAGCTGATTTGAACTCATCTCCGAGTTCATGAGACTCTCAGAAAGTATCATCTCCTCTTAATTTCCAACCTGACAAGATGAAATTTTTATTTTTCCCTCCTGGAAGTCTCTAAGATCCACTACCAATCTCTTCTCATTTCCCTTCTGGCAATTTTTAATTTCATCTCTGCCCTCATGGTAGTCCACAAGATCTATGCTTGATCTCTCCTCCTCATCATTGAGGTTCCTTCCAACCTCTGGTTCACAAATGTAAATTGTATTCTCCTATGTGTCATTGAATTTTTTAGCATGCCTCAACCACCTTCTCAACACCTGGCATTTCCTCTTGGAAACCAACCTATAGATAGGCCAATTTAGTTTCTTCTTCAGGGGCCATTCATATCTCCAGCTTCCTTGCGCTTCTTGTTGCATCTTCAACATCAGCCTATCCAACTCCTCTCATATCTCCTTGAGATATTTTTCCATATGCTCTTTCCTCACCTACTGGCGGTCTCCTCTTCGACCATGATTCTAGCCTTCAATATCCATTTTATTCTCCTGCCTTAATAATGCAACTGGTTCTTTTCTTTCATCCCACATGGATGTCTACTTTTCCTTCTCTGCAACTGAGAACATAACCAACTTTTTCTTGCATCCCTCCTAGTTTTCTACTGACTGATGTACACTTTCAAACAATATTTATAGAGCATCAACACTCTATCATCTTCCCCCTTTCTTTTTGTCCACAAAAGAAATCGGGCTATGATACCACTTGATGGTATCATACAAGAACCCTTTTATGGATCTGAAACCACTTGATGCAGACCCCCACCCTCTCACGCGGTCTGTGCAAACTCCCGGTCTAGGATTTTTCAAAAATGAGAGTTGGATCAGCTCTCTGGCTTCTGCAAAACCCCCTCAAATAACTATACACATGTCCTTTATCTCTTCCCCTGACACGCAAATCTTCTTTCGTGAGGGTCTAACACTTCAACGGAGTCTTTCTATGTGACCCGAAGCCAAACCATGGGATAAACACTCCCTTTAACTCCAATTTGGGTGTTATCCCCTTTTCTTCGTCCAACCCCTCATATGGATATGGGTTGTGACCAGGCACATAAACAAAATGAGAAAATTCGGGACTTCGAAGCTTGAGGCTCCAAGATCCTCAACCTCCACACCTTCCACAACCTCTGAACTCGCAAACTCAAGAATTGACGGACCTCCGAGTAATGGAATAGAATCAAAGGTCCTTAACCCGCACCCAAATCAATGTTTGATGCTTTCTCCAAGACCCCAGGATTCAAAGGTTCTCACAACACTAAAATCCCTATCCCTTGGAGTGTCGAATCGGTGAACTCGCGAAGGAAGGCAGATCAACAATCCACGCATTCCCAGCAACCGACGGCTAGGATCCTCTTTGGGACTCTGGCTTTTGGGAGTCCTAGCTTCTCCAAACTATATTTCCTTCAGAGTATCAAACCTCCAGACCTCCATATTTAGCACCACGCATCCACTAAAATCAACAGTTCACACATCCCCGTGATTGGACGGTTGTGATCTTCATTGGGACTCAAAGCTCCGGGAGTCCCCAATGCTCCTTCCATTGAAACCTTCGGACCTATATTTCTCCTAACTACAAAATCTAGCACCACATGTCCCATCGGTTGGATGACCAAGATTAATTCCGGCCTTGAGGCTTCAGTAGTTCTCACACACTACACCTTGATTTCCCCTGGAGTACCAAGTCTCCGGACTTCGAGATCTGTTACCATGTAGCTTTTTCGATCAATGGTCAATATTTTATATGGCTTCTGGCTCTTCGAGAGCTCTTGAATCATATCAATGTAATTATTCCAGAGTGTTGTCCCTCCAGAACCCTAGATCTATTTCCACATGTTCTCTCCAACCAACAGACAAGATTGGCATCGGCCTTCGAGAATTCTCGGTCTAGGAAAATTTCACCTCTATTCCTCGGGAGAGATGAAATTCCAGACCCTACCTTATCTGCCAACATGTGTAATATGCGCCAATGGTTATGTTGTGCTCCATCCTTTAGATCTTTGGGAACTTCCACACTATAACAACTCTCACCCCAGTTCCTTCAGAGCTTCAAGTTTTCGAACTTCACAATCTAACACCATGTGTCCTTACCTCCAGATGGCTAGGATCAGCTCCAGTACTTCAGAGCTTTGGGACTTCCTCTCCTCTATGTAACAATGGTCCACATCTTTGAGACTGTTGATATCCCGAACCTAATACCATCTGATACCATCTGTCACAGGGCTGGGCAAACCCTTCGATTGGGTGGTGGAAACACCCAATGTTCCTCAGTTCTCGTGTGGCACAAATGTATTTCTTTTGGCAGCAAGGCCACACCAAAGTACTTAATCCAGACTATGCCTTCACTTATCTCTATCGTTACTTAAGTTATGTGTGTGTTTCTTATACTTAGAATTATTTCAACAGTAAAAGAAACCATTCATACAAGTTCAAAAAGAACATGAATGTGGGAAACCAAACCAGCCTAACACCCAAAATCTTATTTATCAAGAAAATAGTACTGTGCCAAGTCAATGCTTGTGTTGCACAAGAAATTTTATATAAGAAGAGATTTTTCTCAGTTACATAAAACCTTGAACAAAAACTATGCAATTCCCTTTGGTGCACTGCCTCCTTGTGCACCCTTCCTTGCCACCTTAGTTACCAAGACAAACGAACCTCTCTTTTATTCTTCATAACCAAGATACTTGAATTTCTACCAAGTTCACCTTGCCTCCTTTCCTTAGTCGAATTTCTTTCTCAAGAATTGTTCTTCAAAACTTCCCTAATTCCAAATGACTCTCCACTTGGCTTCTTACAATCTCACACCCTTTCACAGTAGTGCGACACAACCCTTTGTCTAGCCAAGCTGACTTTGCAAATGTGCACGCATCCCTTGGGTGAGTCGGCCAACTCACGCAAGATCGTGCATCGCAACTTGGCTGAATTCTACAATTCCGGTTTTTGGATTCCAAGCATTCTCCCTTGGTCCACATTTGACGCATAATTGTTTGATCCAACACCCCATGGAACGAAGCGCGCTCAAGGTGTCTAATTCATCTAGTTCTTGTCTTTCTTCATCGTTTAATGGACTCCCCTTGGCGCACGCTAGGGTTCCCAAGTTGTGAAGTCTCTGCAACCTTCCTTGGTCTGTTGGGTGCTCATGTTGTCGAAGCATCCACTGTCCAACTCGTCCGTCTTCAACCATCCATAGCAAGTTAAGTCTTGGCAAGTTGTCTTTGGCACGAAAGCACCTGAAGATTCCAACTTGCCTTTAAATAGGTTGGATGCCCTCTGGCTTGCCCAACTCATTGAATTGACCAGTGATCAAATTTGAAGGGTAGGTTCTAATTTCTATGAGAAGGGTATATAATCATGCAACCCTTCTAGAATGAAAAGTTTCCAGAAAAAATGCATTTCAATTGACAACAATAAATTAAGTTGACAATTCATAAAAAAACGTGTTAAATAAAATATTACATTTTCAATCAAATTTGTTTCTAATAAAATAATTAGTACAAGCTAAATGGCTACCTAGCTGGAAAATATTACAATTATAACAACATCAAATAAATACTTAGTCAAATTTGAAAATGTAAATTCATAGAGAAACAAAATTTGTAAATTGTATTAATTCTTTTAAAATTGAAATAATACATTTTGTCCCCAAAACAAAGTTATACTTGTGTGTTTTTTTTCCATCATATTTCATATATACCCACCTCATGTCTTTAAACAAGCATAACCCCAAAAAGGTTATTATGTAATACATTCATAAAAAAAACTTTGGAAATCAACTGCCACCCCAAAAAGGCTACTACGTAATACATCTATTTATTCAATCAGCCAAAAAACTTGGTCCTCCTAGTGCTGAACTTGATCCCAAACATATTCTCTTCACATAAATAAATTGAGAATTTCTCCTATCAAAATCTTGGATAATAGTATGCTCACAAAGCCAAAGTTGAGGGAGGATAGTTGTTGAAATTAATGCAACTGCAAGAACCATTCTCCGGAGAATGAAAAGAACCTAGTTGTGGACTAGGGCCCTCAACACACTCCTTGGGTTTCTTGGTATGAGACCAAGCGGTGAGAGACATGGAAAAAGACCCTTGTGAGGGCCCCCAGTAGATGACTAGGGTTCTTGGTCTAGGACCAAGCAGTAAGTCCCTAGATGTGTCTAGGGCCCCTATATGTGTTCCAGGGAATCCTTGCATGGTGCTTGGATCAATCCTTGGATGTGTTCCTTGGTGGTTGATATAAGTCCTTAGATGTGTCTAGGGCCCCTATATGTGTTCCACGGAACCCTTTCTTAATGCATGGGTTGATCCTTGGTCTTGTACCTTGGTGGATAAGACCCTATATGTGTTATGGGGCCCCCGGATGTGTTTTGGGTCAACCTAGTCTTTGACCAAGTAGATCTTGGTGTAATACCAAGATGTGTTGATGTGTGATCCTCTTCCTCTCTCCCAGGATGGTCCATGAGACCTAGGAGTTCCTATGAAAATGGACATGGACACATTGTTGATGTACACTCTTATGCAGTGATGATAAAGTTTATAGGTCATTATGAGACTCATGTGGACATGTTTTTCCATTATAGACCCCCCTTGACTTTGTCTTAAAAGGTAACCCCCTTTTTTTTTAATTTCCCTCTTATTTTATGTGATTGGGGTTTTACTTTATGTGATTAGGGTTTTATGTTATGTGAATAGGGTTTTACATGTGTTTATGGTTTTTATAATTGATATTAATATTAATTGACATTTTAATTAATATTTATATTAATTAAATGTCAATATTTAATTATAATTTTTAATTACCCTAACCCCTCTCCCTAACTATAAATCAGACCCTACCCCCTAGAATTCTATTACACTCACTCACCTCTCTCTTTCCTATTTGTTGTGGCTAGCTTAGTTGTTCTCCCTCGGTGATGGTGCAACCTCCTCTTTGGACTATCTTCTCAAATCTGAAGTATTTTTCTTAGACACCATTTGGCTGGAAGCTACGTCTGGAAATTCTTGTTTGTTGGAGATGAGGGTTGGACCCAGTGACCTGCTACTTATCTTCTCCATTAGATGTCAGTCTTCTTAAGAGAGCCACAGACCTGAGGGAAGGTGTCGCAACTTCTCTTCTTGGCTGACAAAATAGTTTTTGAGGGCCACAGATCAAAAGGAACATGTGTCACAACCTCTTCTATTAATTATTGTTACCTGTGTTAAAGATCCTATGGATGCTTATTTTATTGCTAATGATCCAGTGGGTGTTCTCCTTTTGTTTTCCTCTGTGTTGGGGTGTTTATTCAATACTCCCTTCTTTTCAGTTATGGAGGGTTTTGCTATGGACTGTTGTTATGGAGGTTTTTGGTGTTTGATATGGAGAGTTAGTTATCTCAGTTTTTGAAGATCTTGTTGTCCCTTCTTTTGAAGATCTTGTTGTCCCTTTTTGTGGATATCTTGTTGTCCCTTCTTTTGAAGATCTTGTTGTCACTTTTTGTGGAGATATTGTTGTCTCTTGTTTTGAAGATCTTGTTGTCCCTTTTGTGGAGATCTTGTTGTCCATTCTTTTGAAGATCTTACTATCCCTTTTTGTGGAGATCTTGATTTTGAAGATCTTGCTTTCCCTTTTTGTGGAGAGCTTGTTTTCTCTTCTTTTCAATATCTTGTTGTCCCTTTTTGTGGAGATATTTCTCTCCCTTCTTTTGAATATCTTGTTGTCCCTTTTTGTGGAGATCTTGTAGTCCCTTCTTTTGAAGATCTTGTTGTCCCTTTTTGTGGAGATCTTGTTGTCCCTTTTTGTGGAGATCTTGTTGTCCCTTATTTTGAAGATCTTGTTGTCCCTTTTTGCGGAGATCTTGTTGTCCCTTATTTTGAAGATCTTGTTGTCCCTTTTTGTGGATATCTTGTTGTCCCTTTTGTAGTGTTCTTGTTGTCCCTCCTTGTGGGGTACCTGCTATTGTGTTATCGGCTATGGTCAATACCTTTTTGTCCCTTCTTGTGGGGTAGTTGTTGTAGTTGTCTTGAGATGGTCTATACCTTGGAAAAATTGTCCCTAAGTCCATATGACAGAGATCAAACCATAGAGGTTTGATCCATGAACCTAAAACTATTTATGAGCATATTTTAAAGGTTTACATTCACACATGTGATAGGTACATCTTTGATAGACCAGGAGGTAATATTGAGGTTTGTCTTTTCACTCAAAAAATTTGTTTATAATCAAAATTTATTTTAGATCTGTTTATTTATTTTCTCATATATGTTGATCTAGTGAACATAAAATTAAAAGGGAATTATTGTTTCTATTTTTTACCTAATTCTAACAATAGTTGTTTGACCTTAATTATACTTCTAATCTAGACTATGCCAAGTCAAATCTTGTTTTGCACAAGAAATTTTATACAAGATGAGATTTCTCTCAATTACAAAAAAGGTTGAACAAAAACCATGGAGTTCCCTTCAGTGAACTTCCTCCTTGTGCACCCTTCATTGTCACCTTGGTTACCAATACAAACAAACCTCTGATTTGTGATTCATAACCAAGACACCTATGGCTCTGTTAAGTTCCCCTTTCCTCGGTTCAACTTACCTCCTTTCCTTAGCCAAATTTCTTTCTCAAGACTTGTTATTCAAAACTTCCCTGATTCCAAATGACTCTCCACTTGTCTTCTTATAGGTGCACGCCCAACGGATGTGGCCTTTCACCATAGTGTGATGAAACCTTTTGTCTAGTTGAGGTGACTTTGCGAACGTGCACGCGTCCCTTGGTTGAGTCAGACGACTCACCCAAGCACGTGCATCACAACTTGGATGACTTCTCCAATTTTGGGTTTGGGCTCCCAAGTATTCTCCCTTGGTATGAATTTTCCGCACAACCATTTAGTCCAACTCCCCTTGGCATGGTACTCGCCCAAGCAATCTGAGTCGTCCAGTTATTTTCTTTCATCGTCATTTAGCTTACTCCCCTTGGCGCATGCATGTGCACCCAATTCGTGGAGTCTTCACAACCTTTGGTCAGATGGGTGCTCATGCTACCAAAGAATCCATCATCCAACTCGTCTGTCTTCAACCATTCATCGCAAATTATGTCTTGGCAAGTTATCTTCAACATGAAAGCACTCAAAGATTCCAACTTTCCTATAAAGAAGTTGGGTGCCCCCGTCTCACCAAAATCATTGGCTTGACTCGTGGAAGGAATGTGCATGCCCAATGAAACTTCTGGGATGTTACACCCTCTCCCACTCAAAGTACTTATAGTCCCAACAATCCTAACATATTGCATCTGTCGCGATCACCAATGACATTTGATCCCACAATGTGACCCTTGTCTAGGAATCAGATCCTCTATGACTTACTGCACTTCCATACTCTGCTATACATGTACATGTCTCGACACACCGATATCCCCCATGCATAGAACTAGTTGGGTAGCTAGTCCAACCGTCACATCCAATTCATGAGAATGTGTTTTGTCATTTCCAATCCAATCATTTCTAGCTATGTTTATGTCTTCACATCCGCATCCAACCACTAATCTCTTCACTGTCTTTTGCCACTTTCATGGCACTTTGGTTGCATTTCCTCTTCATGACAATGCACCCATGCTCCTCTTAGCTTTGTACACAGAATAAGCCCAGTATCGACCTCCAAGGCTATGGAAAAACAAAGTGTCTGACTTATGTTTGTTTTGAAAATACCTCAACGTGATCCTGACCTCCTTCAGTGAAAAACCAAACTTCTCAAGTCATTTTAATATTAGTTGAAATTCATAAATCCCCATGGATGTTCTGCAAAAACTAATGACTAGCAAACCTTGGTCCTCCATTCCCACTTCTTCTTCTTTGTCTTCCACATAAAAACTGTCATTTTTCTTCGAACCCTAGTCAACTCTTTCCATTAGTTCGAATGCCCCAAGTGAGGATATTGAATTTATTCTACAACACTCCTTACCATCATGTACTTCTAGCTAAATTCATGTGATGCAGACCCCCACCCTCTCTCAGGGTCTATGCAACCTCTTGGTCTAGGATTGTTGAAAAATGGGAGATGGATCAGCTCTTATGCTTCTGCTGAACCCCCTAAAATAGATATGCACAAGTCCTTTATCTCTTCCCTCGACATGAAAATCTGCCTCCGTGAGGGTATAACACTTCAACGAAGTCTTTCTATGTGATCTCAGGCCACACCGTAGGATAAACTCTCCTTTTAAATTCAATTTGGGTGCTATCCCATTTGCTTCAAGCAACCCCTCATATGGTCACAGGCTGTGACTAGGACCGTAATCAAAATGTGCAAATTCGGGACTCTAGAGCTTCGAGCTCTAGAAGCTTCAACATCCACACCTTCCACAAGCCCCAAACTCGTGAACTCATGAATTGACGTACCTCCAAACAATGGCAGGGAATCAATGGTCCTTAAACAACACCTAGATCAATGGTCGATGCTTTCTCTGGGCCCCTAGGATCTGGAGGTTCTCACAACACTAAACTTCCAATCCCCTAGTGTGTCGAATAGGAGAACTCGTGAAGGATGATGGATCAATAGTCCACGACTTCCCAACAACTAACAGCTAAGATCCTCTTCGGGACTCCTAGCTTCTTTAACCTGTATTTCCTCTAGATTTTCAAACCTTCAAAACTCCATATTTAGCGCCACGTGTCCACTGAAATCAACGGTTCACACATCCCCTTGATTTCATTGTTCAGACATGCTTCGGGACTCAAAGGTCTGGGAGTCCCTAATGCTCCTTCCAACGAAACATTTGGACCTTCATTTCTCCTAACTAAAAAATATATCGACATGTTTCCCCTTGGTTGGACGACTGAGATTAACTCCAGCCTTTGGTCTTGAGAAGTTCTCATACACTACACCTTGATTTCCCTCATAGTGCCAAGTCTCTAGACTTCAGGATCTGCTGCCACGGTCGAGATTTACTCCAGCTCCTGGCTCTTTGGGAGCTCTCAACTCAGCTCAATGTAATTCTTTTGGAGTGTTGTCCCTCCAGAACCCTGTATCTACTACCACGTGTTCTCTCAAACCAACGGATAGGATTAGCATCGACCTTCGAGAACTCTCGGTCTAGGACCCTTTCACCTTTGTTCCTCTAGAGAGTCAGACTTCCATACCCTACCTTATCTACCGACACATGTACTCTACGTCAATAGATATGATGTGTTATAGTCTTCAGAGATTTGGGAACTTCCACACTTTAACAACTATTTCCCAAGTTCCTCTAGAGCTTCAATTCTCTAAACTTCACGATGTAATGCCACGTTCCCTTAACTATCGATGGCTAGGATCGACTCTAGTAATTTGGAGCTTTGGGACTTCCTCTCCTCTATGCAACAATATTCCAGGTCTTTCAGACTACTAATATCTCGAACCACCCTAATCCACTGACATGTCACTTCGCCAATGAACAACCTCGATTTAATTCGGGCTTCAGGACTTCGTGAGTTCTAACTCCTATACACATAAAAATGGTCGGACTTACAAAATATGAAGGACCTACAAGGTTAAACCCCATGCAACTTACCTCTATCCAATGGTCATTGTAGCTTGTGCCTAGATCCGAAATATGATATTTGTCCTTCTCCCCTGTGCGCTCCTCCTTTTGCTAGATTGGATTTTGGCAGTCCAGATATTCTCCCGCAGCTAATCCAACGGCTCCTATAGCTCCTCTCTGCGGCTACTACACTTTCCTTTAAAATGAAAGATTTTATCAATAATTTTTCAAAGGATTAACCTTTGATCCTCCTCTGGCAAGGTTGACTCCTTGGCCTTTGTTCATGCTACATCTACTGAGATTTATTGAACACTTGGTGAAGTGTGAGCACACACTTGTGCTTATTTCCTGAACTCGAGACTTAAGAAAGTTTCTGTCACATTCTTTGTGTTATCTCTCCTTTGACAGCTTGGGACCTTTGAAGGTCACCTATGCATTCCTTGTATTCCTCCAAAACTTGTAAGTTTTCATCTTAAAAGGGTCTCAACATTTTGTTCCCTCAATTTAATTCTTGTGCCCTCCTTGTACTATGTTCTCGTCCTCCCAAGCTTGACCAACAATTTAGCAGTGTGTTGGTTTTTTTCACTCCTTTCATGGTTTCACCTCCTGAATTCTGAAACTCTTGAAATTCACTTGCACACTCCTTGCGCTCTTTGTGCAAACTTTCACTGCTCCTCCTAAGCTTTACCTTCTAGAGTGCCCTCTTGGAAACCTACTCACAGAAACACAAAATAGAGTTGTTGCACACTCCTTGCGCCTACTCGATTCACTCCTTCCAGAGCTTCCTCAGAGTATTCAACAACTCTGTTTTATCTTCTTCATAGTTTTTCAGGAACTCTGATTTTCACTCCTTGCACTTGCTCGACTATATTTCCCACTATCTCTTCTGAACAAAACAAGTATAAAAATACCCTGCCCTCACATTCCTTGCATGGAACTTAGAGTTCAGTAACTCTATCATGCTTTCACTTACACAGTCTCCCCTTCTGATTTTGAGATTGTTCTGGTGCGCCAACATGGCATGCTCTTCCTGAACTCTAGACAATGTTTGAAACACACTCCTTGCATTGGACTCATAGATTATTTCTATTACTCAAGTGTGCACTCCTTGCACAAGCCTAAGATCCCAAAACACTCGGAAAATATTAGATAGAAAGAGAAGTCTATTTAATCCTACAAATGAAACATATTTTTATACATCTAAAGCATACATTCGAGAACACAGTAAACATATAAATCATTCAAAGACATTCATAAAACAAATAAACATACATAGAAACCTCATAGGAAGGAAAAATTTCTCTTTGTCTTAAGATATGAATGCTTTGTACAATGTTTACAAAACCGTACTACAATAGAGTCTTATTTCCTCTCCTATCCTCTCTTGATCTCTTCAAATTGCTCAACAACTTGCTAACTGACTCATGAATTTCGATACAAGATATTTTTACAAAAGAAAGGCTCTTTGAGCCTTCCCTCCAACTACCTACATTAAATTACATTAAATTACATTCAATGGACATCTCTTATGAATCATACCTAAAAATACCTTCCTGTCAACCATTAAAGGTGACTTCACACTTGGCATGTTCAGATGCATGGGCTCGACTTTCCTTAAGCTTGCAGACTCTAATTTCTTTTAATTGCATTAAAAATTTTAATTTGGGTTCAAAATGAGAGGGCTAGAGCCTCTCTTCCCTCAGAACTTGCTCTTCCTAGTGCACTAATGTCCTAGCTTGTTGATGTGTTTGCGATGTGAAGTGATTCTCCTACATCATATCCCCACGCTGACAAAATCATGAGCTCCTTCTCATGGCTTCTCTATTGCTGCTATTGAAATCCTTCAGGATCACAAATATGAAATTGGATTTGCCCATCTGCTCCTATTCCTTTCTGTTGTTGTTGTTGTCTTGTTTTTGGTCTATGGGTTGGCTCCTCTATTTCAATCCTTTCTCCCACATCTCCTCTTCTTCATCCAATTCCAACTTAACATGTTGGACTCACTAAATTTCCATTATTACCCTTTTCTCCAGGGCTTCTAGCTCTTCACACAGATCAACAAAATCCATGTTGTCTACTGCTCTCTCCTCTGTTGCAGGTTCCAATTATGCAGTCATCTCTTGCTCATCTCCCTGGCTGAAAGTTTTGAGCAATTCCATTGAATGTTATTCCTTTCTCATCTCTTGGGAAGATTATAATGTCTTCTCTTTCTCCTCCTTCATGATAGTATTAGTTGGTTTTCACTCTTTTGTTGCACCTGCAATGCACAAACAATTAGCTTTCAAAACAATTGGACTCATGGCCTCTTCTTTGGATGCCTGCTTCATCACCTCCCCTCATGAAATACATGCACTGGCCTATACTGGGTTACTCGGCAGGAATATCCCAATTCCCCTAATCATCAAAATGAATTTTTGATCCTCCTCCTCTGTCAATGTCCCTAGTTGATCCAAACTCACCTCCAAGTTCATGAGACACTCACACAGTCTCATATCCTCTTTATTTCCCACCTGGATAGATGAAATTTTTGTTCTGCCCTCCTGGCAGTCTCTGAGATCCCCTACTGATCTCTTCTCATTTCCCTCCTGGCAATTTTTAATTTTATCTCTTCCCTCATGGCATTCTACGATATCTATGTTTGATCTCTCCTCCTCATCATTGAGGTTCCTTCCAACCTTTGGTTCACAAATGTAAATTGTCTTCTCCTCTTTGACAATGAAGTATTTATCATGCCTCAACCACCTTCTCAACACCTAGTGTTGCCTCTTGGAAACCAACCGCTAGATAGGCCAATTTAGTTTCTTCTTCAGGGGCCATTCATATATATGGCTTCCTTTTGTTGCTTGCTGCATCTTCAACATTAGCCTATCCTGCTCCTCTCATATCTCCTAGAGCTCTTTTTCCATATTCTCTTTTCTCACCTACCGATGGTCTCTCCTTCGATTGTGCTTATGGCCTTCAATAGCCTTTTTCTTCTCCTGCCTTAATAATGCAACTAGTTTTTTTCTTTCATCCCACATGGATGTCTACTTTTCCTTCTCTATAACTAAGAGCATAACTAGCTTTCTCCTATAACCCTCCTGGTTGTCTACCGACTGATGCACACTTTCAAACAATCTTCATAGAGAGTCAACACTCTGTCATATTCCCCCTTTCTTGTTGTCTTCAAAACGAAATCAAGCTCTGATACCACTTGATGGTATCAGACTAGAAACTTTTTATGGCTCTGATACCACTCGATGTAGACCCCCACCCTCTCACGGGGTCTGTGCGACCTCTCGGTCTAGCATTGTTCAAAAATGGGAGTTGGATCAGCTCTCAGGATTTTGTTGAACCCCCTCAAATAACTATACATAGGTCCTTTATCTTTATCCCTGATGTGAAAATCTTTCTTCGTGAGGGTCTAACCCTTCAACAAAGTCTTTCTATGTGACCCTAGGCTAAACCACAGGATAAACACTCCTTTTAACTCCAATTTGGGTTCTATCCCATTTTCTTTGGCCAACCACTCATATGGTTGTGGGTTGTGACCAGGCACATAACCAAAATGCGCAAATTCGGGACTTCGGAGCTTCGGTCTCCGAGAGCTTCAACCTCCACACCTCCACAACCCCCGAACTCATGAACTCGTGAATTGACGGACCTCCGAGAAATGGCATGGAATAAATGGTCCTTAACCTGCACCCAGATCAATGTTTGATGTTTTCTCCGAGCCCCCGGGCTCTAGAGGTTCTCACAACACTAAACTCCCTATCCCCTGGAGTGTCAAATCGGTGAACTCGTGAAGGAAGGTGGATCAATGGTCCACAGATTCCCAACAACCAACGAATATGATCCTCTTCAGGACTTCAGCATTCGAGAGTCCTAGCTTCTCCAAACTTTATTTCCTCTGGAGTATCAAACCTATGAACCTCAATATTTAGAGCCACGCATCCACTAAAATCAATGGTTGACACATCCCCACGATTGGACGGTTTTAATCTTCTTCGAGACTCAAAGCTCTGGGAGTCCCCAAGGCTCCTTCCATTGAAACCTTCGGACCTATATTTCTCCTAACTACAAAATCTAGTGCCACATGTCCCCTCGGTTGGATGATCGAGATTAATTCCGTCCTTGAGGCTTCAGGAGCTCCCACACACTACACCTTGATTTCCCTTGGAGTGCCAAGTCTCTGGACTTTGGGATCTATTGCCACATAGATCTCTCGATCAACGGTCGATATTTACTATGGCTCTCAGCTCTTCGGGATCTCTCAACTCATCTCAATGTAATTATTCCATAGTTTTGTCCCTCCAGACCCCTGGATCTATTTCCACATGTTCTCTCCAGCCAACAGAAAATATTCGCATCAGCCTTCCAAAAATTTCGGTCTAGGAAACTTTCACCTCTATTCCTTGGGAGAGATGAACTCCTAGACCCTACCTTTATCTTCCAACACATGCAATCTTCTCCAACGGTTATGATTTTCTCCAACCTTCAGAGCTTCAGGAACTTCCACACTTTAGCAAGTCTCATCCAAGTTCCTTCGGAGCTTCAAGTCTCTGGACTTCACAATCTAACGCCACATGTCCTTACCTCTAGATGGCTAGGATCTACTCTGGTACTTCGGAGCTTTGGGACTTCCTCTCCTCCACGTAACAATGGTCCAGGTCTTCTAGTCTGTTGATATCCCGAACCACCCTAATCTAATGACACGTCACTTTGCTAATGAACGACCCCAATTTAATATGAGCTTTGATACTTTGGGAGTTCTAACTCCTCTACACATAAAAACTGTCGGACTTACGAAGTCCGAAGTACCTACAGGGTTAAACCCCATTAAACTTACCTTGATCAAACGGTCACTGTATCTTGCACCTAGATCCGATTGACAATATTTTTCCTTCTCCCCTACACGCTCCTCCTTCTACTAGACTGGATTTTGGTGGTCCATATATTCTCTCGCAGTCGATCCAATGGATCTTGTAGCTCCTCTCTGCGACTATTGTGCTTTCCTTCCAAATGAATGATTTTCTCAATAATTTCTCAAAGGCTTAACCCTTGATCCTCCTCCGGCAAGGCTGACTCCTTGGCCTTTTTTTGTGTTTCACCTCCAAAGATTTCTTCAACACTTGGTTAAGTGTGAGCACACAATTGTGCTTCTTTCCCGAACTAGATACTTAAGAAATTCTTTGGCATGTTCTTTGTGTAAACTTTCCTTTGACAACTTGGGACCATTGACGGTCACCTACGCATTCCTTATATTCCTCTGGAACTTGTGATTTTTGAACATCAAAGGGGTTCAACCCTTTGTTCCTTCAAGTTAATTCTTGTTCCCTCCTGGAACTCTACGCTTGTCCTCATAAGATTGACGAACACATTAGCAGTGTGTTGGTTTTGCACACTCCTTGCACGGCTTCACCTCCTGAATTATAAAACTCTGAAAATTCACTTGCGCTCTCTCTGAAGACTTGCATTTCTCCTCTTGAGATTTACCTTCTGGTGTTCCCTCTTGGAAACATGCCCACAAAAATGCGAAATAGAGTTCTTGCACACTCCTTGCACCTGCTCGATGTACTCCTTGGACAGATTCCTCAGAGTATTTAACAACTCTGGTAAATCTTCTTCAAAGTGTTCAAAAAATCTATTGTGAACTCCTTGCACTTTCTCAACAAGATTTCCCACTATCTCTTATGAAAAAAACGAGTCTTAAAAGTCTCTTCCCTCGCACTCCTTGCGTGGCTCTCAGAGTATTCAGTAAATCTGTCGTGCTTTCACTTGCACAGTCTCCCCTTCTAAGTTTGATTTTGTTCTGGCGTGCCCACCTGGCATGCTCTTCCTGAACTCGAGACAGAGTTAGAAACACACTCCTTTCATTGGCTTCACAAAGTATTTCAATTACTCTAGTGTGCACTCCTTGCACAAGCCTAAGAGCCCAGAACACTCAGAAAAATTCATATAGATAGAGAAGTCTATCTAGTCCTGCAAATGAAACATATTTGCATACATCCACAACATACATTTGAAAACACAGTAAACATAGAAATCATTCAAAGACATCCAGAAAACAGATAAACATACATAGAAACCTCATAGGTAGGAAAAACTACTCTTTGTATTAATATATGAATGCTTTGTACAATATTTACAAAACCAGACTGCAACAAAGTCTCACTTCCTCTCCTTTCCTCTCTTGAGCTCTTCAAGTTGCTCAAAATCTCACTAATTGACTCATGAATTTTGATACAAGAGATTTTTACAAAAGAGGCTCTCCTAAATCCTTCCCTCCAACTACCTACATTAAATTACATTTGATGGACATCCCATTTGAATCGGACCTAAATCTACCTTCATGTCATCCATTAAAGGTGACTTCACAATTAGTCTATTCAAACACATGGGATCGTCTTTCCTTGAGCCTGCAAACTTTAATTTAGTTTAATTGCATTAAAAATTTTAGTTTGGGTTCAAAATGAGAGGGTTGGAGCCTCTCTTCCCTCAGAACCCATTCCTCCTAGTGCATTGACGTGGTGGCTTATTGATGCACTGGCAAGGTGGAGTGATGCTTTTACATCAGCATGGTTCACCCTTCTTAACAAGAGTGGGAATGGTTCATGTAGCCTTGTTATCTTGCGATGTCTCTTGAACCTATATTTGATCCATCCTGCCAACAATAAATTTTATCGATTTCTCTATGCGTGTCATTTTGTGTTTCTTTTCTCTTATGTCACTTGGAACATATTTGTGCAAGTATTTCATTGGTTGTTGCATTACATGAAGAGTAGTGTCCACCTCTTTGGCCTCCTCTATCATTCTCATCATTGAAATCCTCAGCTTCCTCCCAAGTTTTCTCTTCCTCATCATAGACACACTTGATACTCTGGCTTCATCCAATAATACCAAGTGATTTTCAGAAATCACGGGCACTGCTTGAGCATATCGGAAGAATTCTTGTCCCAATATCACGACATGATCATCTAATGGAATATCCACCAAATCCAAGTTCCCAAACCAGTCTCCCATTATCACAGGTGATGAAAGGATCAAACCATTCACTTGCTTCACCCAAAAGTTGATTTCTTTATACTGACATGTGGTTGTCCCTATTTCGTAGCAAAGTGACTTCGCCATCCATTCTCCAATGAAACTGTGTGTTGAACCCATGTCAACAAGTGTTACAACCTTTTGTCCAACTATCGTCGCATTCACAAAACAAAGACCTGTCTCGTCTTGGTCTTGTGGAGTGTCACCACTCTCTTCTTTGTTTCTAATGAACTCCATTAGTGCACCCAATGTC
>ML811288.1:36470-60498 GCA_009831015.1 Picea engelmannii
TGTCAATACCTCACAAGACTGGTTGATTCTCCAAATCTCCCTCGCTAGCCTCAGGGTGGCCCATATGGCCTCTCATTGGAGAATGACTGTCGATGATGCCAAATTTAACACTCCCTCTCGGTGAGGGAATCATTCTCAGCCACACCAAGATTTCCTCTCAGTTGCACAAACTGTCTCGAGGTTAGAGGCTTGGTTAGGATATCAGCTACCTGCTCGCTCGTGGCTATGTACTATAACTTTACAGTTTTTCTCTAGACCAAGTCTCAGATGTAGTGGTACCTCATGTCAATATGTTTTGTCCTGTCATGAAATATCGGGTTCTCTGTCAATATTATGCAACTTTTATTATCACAGTGAACCACCGTCATCTTGAGCTCATCACCAAACAACCCAGAAACCAATTTTCTGAGCCATATTGCTTCCTTGCTAGCATCACTTGTTGCAATGTACTCAACCTCTATTGTACTCTATGCAATGGATCCCTACTTTCATCTTGACCAAGAGATCATAGTGGATCCTAAACTGAAGCAGTATCTGTAAGTACTCTTCTGATCCACTGGGCTTCCTGCCCAATCAACATCTACATACCCATGCAGAAATAAACCACCACTGGATGTATATCTCAGACCATAAGTAATGGTCCCTCTGAGATATCTCAAGATGTGCTTTGTTTCCACCTAGTGTCTCTATCTCGGTTCAGTCATGAACTAACTCATTGCAATCACTGCATAGCATATATCTGGCCCAGTGTGGATCATGTACATCAATGATCCAATCAGCTGCCTATACATGGTGGGATCCACCAAATATGAACCTGTATCATAATCATGCAGCTTATTCAGATTGGTAACCATCAAAGTAGACATGGATTTGCAATCCATCATACCAAACCTATTTAGTACATCCACTGTGTATTTTCCTTGTGCCAGAAATATCTCGCACTATCTTTTCCACACTTCCAATCCTAGGAAGTAATGCATCAAGCCTAAGTCTTTCATCTCGAATTATGAGGTTATCTCCCTCTTACAACAGGCTATTAGCCCTTCATTTCCTATTAGAAAGAGATCATCAACATACAATATTAGTATAACAGGTTGGTTACCTCTTACCTTGAAGTATATATTTGCATCAACATCACTTTTCTGAAAGCCTAGGCTTTTAAGAAAGCCATCAATCCTGTCATACCAAACCTTGGGAGCCTGCTTAAGACCATACAAGGCCTTCCTTAGCTTGCATACATGAGTGTCTTTGTTATGAAGTATAAAACCATATGGTTGTTCCACAAAGACCTCCTGTTCAATCTTTCCATTCACGAATGTTATTTTTACATCCATCTTATGTAGTTTCCAACCAAGTATAGAAGGTAAAGAAATAATAGCTCGAATGAAGGTATACCTGGCTACATGAACAAAAGTCTCTTCGTAGTCGATTCCTTATTTCTGAGTGAAGCCTCTGGCTACAAATATTGCTTTGAACTTTTCCACACTTCCATCAGCTGCATGTTTGATCTTATAGATCCATTTGGAAGAAACCATTGATTTGTCTTTTGGCCTTGGCACAATGTCCCAAACATTGTTCTTTATAATAGACTTGTATTCCTCAAGCATGGAATCCTTCCATACTTGTAATTTATCTGCTTCTTTAAATGAAGAAGGTTCGACATCACTAATGCTACTCATCAGTGCAACATAGCCTCCAAACCTATGAGGCCTCTTCCTTTCCCTGAAAGTTTCGTTGGGAGAAGCTATCCGTTCTGCTTCCTGCACTATTTCTTTAAGCCACCCTGGCTTCCTTTTGGCTGGAGGTTCTTCAAGATTTATTTCTAACACTTCAGTGTTCTAGGGGCTCATTACTTGGCCCTTCACGAGGTTCCTCCCTCTGATCATATGAATCTTCATTTTCAGAAGAGGGTGAAGTTGGTTGAACTGCTTTTGAATCCTGTTGAAGCTCTCTCGATTTCTTAAATGCAGCTTCCTCATGGGAAGTCATATCTCTGCTTACCTCTATTTTCCTCTGACCTGGTAAATAAATCCTATAAGCTTTGGATTTCTCACTGTACCCCACAAAAACCCCTTTCTTGCCCGAGGGTTCCATCTTTGTCCTCTTTTCCTTTGGGACATGAATATACACAGGACATCCAAATATCCTTAGATTCCCTACTTCAGGTTTGATCCCTGAGAAGACTTCTTCAGGAGTCTTGTCCTTCAACATAGCATGTGGACACTTGTTCTGAATATACACGGTAGTGGAGGTAGCTTCTGCTGATAAAGAATTTGGCAGATCCTGGTCAAACATCATTGCTTTCACTGCCTCACAAATAGTCTTGTTTTTCCTCTTAGCAACACCATTTTTCTTAGGGTTATATGGCACGGTCAACTGTCTCTTGATTCCTGCTGACTTGCATAAATCCTCAAACTGAATAGATTCAAACTCTCCTCCATTGTTTGTTCTAAGGATTCTGATGTGTTTCACTATCTGCTTTTCAATAAAGGCTTTATACTCTTTTAATTTATCAAATGTGTCACTTTTAGCTTTAAGAAAATATATCCAACATTTTCTTGAGTAATCATCAATAAAAATGACATAATACAAACAACCACTGAGTGAGGGAGATGACATGGGACCACATACATTAGAATGAACTAGATATAAGATGCCCTGAGCTCTGTTGTCACTACTAGGAAATGCTTTCTTTATATTTTTACCTAGCATGCATCCCTTACAAATTTCATTTTTACTAAGAGAAATAGAGGGCATTCCACATACCATGTTTTGTAGATCTGGAAGAGATTTGCAATGAATATGTCCAAGTCTTTTGTGCCACAACTCGCTAGAGATAGTCACATCATGAGCCAATGCCTGAACTGATTGTCCTGACATGACGTACAATGACAGTCCTCCACGACGAGTTCCAATGGGTTCTGTTGTACTTAAGTGGCTACCTTTATCCCATAGTAGTGCCTTCTTGTCCTTGAAGATCACCCAATATCCCTTGTCCTCAAGGGTTGTAACTGATAGTAGATTCTTCTTGAGCCCTGGAACATATAATACTTCATCAACATGAAGTCTAGCCCCATATTCCAATATGAAGGAGATAGAGCCTACTCCCTCTATCTTGTAACATTTTTCATCCCCAAGCTTGACCTTCTCTGCAAAATATTTTGTCTCGAAATATGAGAGGATCTCCTTGTACCCTGTCATGTGCTTTGATGCACCACTATCTACTAACCAAGTTTTCGGCCCCATGGAAACTGAACTGGATAAAGCTGAAACCAAATAACATTCTTTCCTATTTTATTTCTCATTAGAAGGACTTTTCTGATTTCTTTTGGATTCATCATCCTCAACAATTGAGGCATGATGTTTCCCTTTCCTAGGATATTTCTTTCTAAACCAACAATCTTTAACAAAATGACCCAACTTATTACAACTAAAGAATTTAATCTTAGATGTATCAATATTCTTCCCTTTGAATGTACCTTTGATGTCTGGCTTCCATTGAGAGCCTTTCTGGAAAGTGCCTTTCTTCTTTCCCTTAAATCTTGATGCTAAAGATGAGTGATGTTCTTTCATTGGCTCGCTCCTAGTAGCTGTGCGACTCTCCTCCTGGAGGCAATCATGCCATAACCTCTCAAACGTGGGCTGAATCTCTCTCCCAAATACACTAGATAAGAAGGTCTCCCATGAAGAAGGAAGACCGTCAAAAATGGCTTGCACTAAATCATCATCGTCCACTGTCACCCCTGTGACCAAAAGTTGATCTCTGATCTGAGCTATCCTAGAATAGAAATATGCCATTGATTCACCTTTCTCCATATTCAAATACTTAAGCTTGTGCTTAAGTGTCCTCTTCTGAATTGGAGGCAGTTTCTCATACAAATTCACCAAGGTATCCATACAGTCCTTGGTAGTCATCAACGAAGTCATTGCAGGCATTATACTGTCTTTGAATGAGTCAAAGATGATTCGCTTGGCCTTTGCTTGACTCTTCTTGAAATTCGTTCTTCCTGCATTATTCGTTGGTTCCTCCACCACTGTGGTCACATACTGCTCAAGATCATGCTCTTGCAAGATATTTGTTATATGGAGCTTCCACACATTAAATTTGGTAGCTCCTTCGAGCCTATCTTCGGCCCTGACTGAAATAGAGAATGCCATGGTCCTCACAATGGAAACTTAATCAAACTCGCTTTGATCTATGTGTACCTTCTCCTTCACTTCAACATGTTTAACACACCCTAAGATCTCATACCATGTTAGATTATGAGCTTGATTTCTTTTGCGGATTAATTCTTTTATTTTCTTCAATACTTTGATTCCAGCTTAATACACTTCAACAATTTCAAATCATAATCGAATAGAAATAATTATGTAGATAAGTAAACATGCATATCAACAACACATATACCCTGGGGAAACCCTGTACAGGGAGAAAAACCCCAGCACACAATATTCCTTTATTGCATTAATAATGTAAGATATCTTACAAATATCCACCATGAATGTACTTCTCTCAAAGAGATTGCCAAGATGACTCTGACCTGACAAAGACTTACAAGACCTTGCTGAAATACATCTTTGATATGTTGCCTCTTTATCACAGATGTGCTCCTCTATTACTTCACCCTCAACCTGCATATGAAAACTCTGTTTCAAAATTGTGTTGCAAAACTGTATTGCAAAAATGTGTTGAGGAGAGGGTTCGACCTCTTCTTATATAGGCTGAAGAGGGGAAGAGGAGAAGCTAGAAATAGTAACCTGATTGCATGCATTAGTCATAACTCAGCTTCATACTTTAGTTCAAACTTAGAACTAGACTTGAGATTGGTTACAACTCAACATTACACTTCAGTTCGAACTTTAGAACTATACTTGATATTGGTTACAACTCAACATTACACTNTGATTGCATGCATTAGTCATAACTCAGCTTCATACTTTAGTTCAAACTTAGAACTAGACTTGAGATTGGTTACAACTCAACATTACACTTCAGTTCGAACTTTAGAACTATACTTGATATTGGTTACAACTCAACATTACACTTTAGTTCGAAATTAGAACTAGACTTGAGACTAACATGATTTAGTTCAAACTTAGAACTAGACTTAAGACTTTAGTTCCAACTCAACATTACACTTTAGTTCTAAGATAGAACTAGACTCAAGACTGTAGTTGCAACTCAACATTACACTTTAGTTCTAACATAGAACTAGACTCGAGACTTTAGTTAAAACTCTTGACAAGGCAATTCGAAATTCTCTTCATGGTTGATAATGTTTACACGCACCAACGCACTAGATCAATACAATTACATCATTTGAAATATTAGGAATATTGTTTGTTTCTAGCTCATAAGAATTTTACATTCAACCTAACTTTTGCTAGATACCTTGACTTTTTCTCATGGTTCACAAGGTTTGACTAGGCTCACAGAGATTGTATGTTCCCCCTAACATTTGCACTAGTCTATCTATGCTCACAGAGGTTGTACGTTCCGCCTAACTTTTTCACTAAACTGTCTATGCTCACAGAGGTTGTACGTTCCCCCTGACATTTTCATTAGACTCACATAGCATCTCGTTCATCCTGACTTTTGGTTTGACTCACAGAGGTTGTTCATTCCCCCTAGCTTTTGTCAATACCTCACAATATTGGTTGATTCTCCAAATCTCCCTGGCTAGCCTCAGGGTGGCCCATATGGCCTCTCATTGGAGAATGACTATTGATGCTGCCAAATTTAACATTAGACACACCAAATGATAAAACTTCAATTGTTTCCTCCATTCCTCCCAAATTCTGCATTGGAAGTGAGTCTTACTTCGAATCCTACCCTTTTGTGGTTGAATGCATCCATCCTGCCTCCATATCCCTTCCCTTCTTCAGAGAGTACTTGGTGAAATGGTTTTGCTAAAAAATGTCACATACAATGGATTGTATTCCCACGAATATATGTCACTAAAACATGAAGAGAGTGAGAACATGCACAGTCTCCTCCTTCATGTCCTTTCGCCATTCTTCTTCAAGATTTTGTCTCTTCTCTTCACTGGATACTTTCATTTCCAAACATTCGTCAAAGACTTCATTCGTCGCATGTATTCTATCTCACAAACTCTCTTTGGAATTTCCATCGACACCAAGTCTGCAACTTGCCTTTCTTTCCATTGTTTCGATGACTCTTCACCCAAAACTTCTCAACCGAACTTTGAATCTTTGTTCCTTGTATTTTTCCAGTATCACAAATGTCTTCCACCAATATTTTTGTTAGGGACATAGCCTCCCTAACCCCTCACATAGGTAGAATAGTATGATTCCATGTAATAAAGACCAATATTAATAAGGCCTAGAAATAAGGAAGAATAAGTCAAATGTAAGAAGACCTAATAGAAGATTATGCTTCTAGAAGGATCTTCCTCTATATTGTCCTTTTGGATAGATAGATTTAGTATAAATGGGAGTAGAGGGTATGATAAATATTGTCTTGGAGATTATTGTAATAGAGATCTGCTCTATTGGAGGTTTCCCCCTCGAAGAGGCAAGTGAACATTGCTATCATTAATCAAGGTGCTCTTTTTGGTTTTATTCTAGTATTATTATGGTATTGTTCTGGTTATATCATTGTTTCTTTGCCATTTTTGTGCTAAAATCTTTATATTCTTTATAGTATTTTATATCTAGAATACTACAAGTGGTATTAGAGCACCTTACTCGACAAAAAATTGTGGGTTAAATTTTTTCAGGGTAGAGATGTATTCTAACATCTTAAAGCTACATAGATTTGTCATTACATGCATAAACCCGCACCGGGGAGTCATACACGCAAGAAATACAAGAGGTACTTAAGTGCACATCTGTTGGCAACCCTTGTAACCCCTATTGGTACCCCTTTGAGTGGTAGCCCATCAGGAAACACCTGTATACAGATCGTCCTATATCTCCTGAAGCCCTCCATAGATAAACCAATTGGATGCATGATTGTTATAGTGCCACCGAGAACAAAACTCAGGAAGATACTCTCTAGTACCTGGGTAGTTGGGTATTATGGCTAAGGGCATGATCTATCATTCTTAGTTAGTTCCCTAAGATATTGGTCCGAGTACTATTGTTGGACCCCACACATATATCAGAGAGATATAGCACAAGGCAAGCCCTTGTCTATAGAAACCATGAATATGCTACCACTGGGGATAGAAACAAAAATACAACAGACAAGATCTATTGCCGTGCAACTGTGCCTTCTACATCCTTGTTGAGAAATTACTACACACTTCTTCATGTTAAGAATTTGGTCATTTTGTCACTGTAGTATTATTCATCCTAGAGTATAACTCCACGGGAGTAAAAATAAAAGTATAGTGGTCCCACCAACACACTTATTTGGGACCTATCCCACTGGGTTCCTCTCTTCGCCTCGATTCCAATGATACCTATCATTTTTAACACAATTTTGTTTTTGTGTGGACCCGACCCTTCTTCGACACCCTTATTTGGCCCATTTACCATTGGATCTCCCTTTTCTCCCTGATTGAAGTGGTACCTATCATTTGACACCCTTCTTCTTAGTGGTCCCACTCACCCCTCTAGACCCCTTTTGTTTCCCCTATACCATTTTCCTGTTCATTTTTCCAAATGGCTACCACATGAGCCCAATAACTCAATACCTTGATTGCTGACACCCACTAGAACCAGGAAGACATCAAGACTATGAATTACAACCTTAGCTCAATCAATTTGGCTATCGAGATCCTCAAGGAACAATGTTCCCACATCAAATACCTCAAATAACACTTCCTGGGCCGTTCCTAGAACCCTTCCTCTTCTGAACAACCATCTTATCATGATCTTCCTCTAGATTGTTCTTTTATATAGATAGATTTAGTATAAATAGGAGTAAAGGGTATGAGAAATCTTGTCTTGGAAATTATTGTAATAGAGCTCTGCTCTGCTGGAGGTTTCCCCCTCGAAGAGGCAAGTGAACATTGTTATCATTAATGAAGTTTCTCTTTCTGGTGTTATTCTGGTATTATTTTGGGTATATCATTGTTTCTCTACCATTTCTATGCTAAAAATTGTTTGTTCTACATGGTATTTTATATCTGGAATACTACATTGTTCAAATGAAAAAATTCCCAATAAAATCAAACTGTCACTGAACCCACACTTCTCTAATGCAACTTGAGTAGGGTTCCCAACAACCTTTCCAATTCTTCTTCAAAGTCTGCACATAACACTACTCTGATACCACCTGTCACGGGGCTGGGTGAACCCTTTGATTAGGTGGTGGAAACACCCAATGTTCCTCTGTTCTCATGTGGCACCAATGTATTTCTTTTGGCGGAAAGGCCACACCAAAGTATTCAATCCAGACTATGCCTTCACTTAGCTCTATCATTACTTAAGTTATGTGTGTGTTTCTTATACTTGGAATTATTTCAACAGTAAAAGAAACCATTCATACAAGTGCAGACAAAACATGAATGTGGGCAACCAAATTGGCCTAACACCCAAAAGCTTATTTATAAACAAAATAGTAGTGCGGCAAGTCAACGCTTGTGTCGCACAAGAAATTTTATACAATAAGAGCTTTTGCTCAGTTACACAAAACCTTGAACAAAAACTACGCAGTTCCCTTCGGTGCATTGCCTCCTTGTGCACCCTTCCTTGTTACCTCAGTTACCAAGACAAAAGAAACTCTCTTTTGTTATTCATAACCCAGATACTTGTGGTTCTACCAAGTTCACCTTGCCTCCTTTCCTTAGCTGAATTGCTTTCTCAAGACTTGTTCTTCAAAACGTCCCTAATTCCAAATGACTCTCCACTTGGATTCTTATAGGCTCATGCCCTTTCACTATAGTGCGACATAACCTTTTGTCTAGCTGAGCTGACTTTGCAAATGTGCGCGCATCCCTTGGGTGAGTTGGGAAACTCATGTAAGCCCGTGCATCACAACTTGGCCGACTTCTCCAATTTCGGTTTTTGGAGTCCAAGTCTTCTCCCTTGGTCCATATTTGTCGCATAACCATTTGATCCAACTCCCCTTGGCATGGAGAGTGCCCAAGGTGTCTGATTCATCTAGTTCTTGTCTTTTTTCATCATTTAACTGACTCCCCTTGGCACACACTAGGGTTCCCAAGTCATGGAGTCTCCGCAACCTTCCGTGGTCGGTTGGGTACTCATGCTGCTGAAGCGTCCATTATCGAACTCATTCATCTACAACCATATGTAGCAAGTTAAGTCTTGGCAAGTTGTCTTTGGCACAAAAGCGCCCGACGATTCCAACTTGCCTTTAAAGAGGTTGGACGCCCTTCGACTTGCCCAACTCATTGGCTTGACCAGTGATCAAATTTGAAGGTTAGGTTCTAATTTATGTGAGAAGGGTATATAATCATGCAACCCTTCTAGAATGAAAAGTTTCCAGAAAAATTGTATTTCAATTGACAACAATAAATTAAGTTGACAATTCATAAAAAAACGTGTTAAATAAAATATTACATTTTCAATCAAATTTATTTCTAATAAATAATTAGTACAAGCTAAATGGCTACCTAGCTGGAAAATATTACAATTATAACAACATCAAATAGATACTTAGTCAAATTTGTAAATTGTATTAATTCTTTTAAAACTGAAATAATACATTTTGTCCCCAAAACAAAGTTATAATTGAGTGTTTTTATCCATCATATTTCATCTATCCCCAACTCATGTCCTTAAACCAGCATAACCCAAAAAAGGTTATTATGTAATACATTCATCAAAAAAACTTTGGAAATTAACTGCCACCCCAAAAAGGTTGCTATGTAATACATCTATTTCTTCAATCAGCCAAAAAACTTGGTCGTCCTGGTGCAGAACTTGATCCCAAACATGCTCTCTTCACCTAAAGAAATTGAGCATTTCTCCTATCAAAATCTTGGATAACAATACTCTCACAAATCCAAAGTTGAGGGAGGATAGTTGTTGAAATTAATGTAGTTGCAAGAGCCATTCTCTGGAGGATGGAAAAGACCCTAGCTGTGGACTAGGGCCCCCAACACACTCCTGGGGTTTCTTGGTATGAGACCAAGCAGTGAGAGCCATGGAAAAAGACCCTTGTGAGTGTCCCCAGTAGATCACTGGGGTTCTTGGTCTAGGACCAAGAAGTAAGTCCCTAGATGTGTCTAGGGCCCCTAGATGTGTTCCAGGGAATCCTTTCCCGGTGCTTGGATTGATCCTTGAATGTGTTCCTTCGTGGTTGATATAAGTCCCTAGATATGTCTTTGGCCATTAGATGTGTTCCAAGGAACCCTTTCTTAATGCATGGGTTGATCCTTGGTCTTGTACCTTGGTAGATAAGACCCTATATGTGTTATGGGGCCCCCATATGTGTTCTGGGCCAACCGGGTCTTTGAGCAAGTAGATCTTGGTGTAATACCAAGATGTGTTGATGTGTGATCCTCTTCCTCTCTCATAGAATGGTCCATGAGAACTAGGAGTTCCTATGAAAATGGACATGGCCACATTGTTGATGTACCCTCTTATGCAGTGATGATAAAGTTTATAGGTCATTATGAGACTCATGTGGACATGTTTTGACATTATGGAACCCCTTGACTTTGTCTTAAAATGTAACCCTTTGTTGTTTTGATTTCCCTCTGGTTTTATGTGATTGGGGTTTTACTTTATGTGATTAGGGTTTTATGTTATGTGATTAGGGTTTTACATGTGTTCAGGGTTTTTATAATTGATATTAATATTAATTAACATTTTTATTAATATTTTTATTAATTAAATGTCAATAGTTAATTATAATTTTTAATTTCCCTAACCCGTCTCCCTAATTATAAATAAGACCCTACCCCCTAGCATTATATTACACTCACTCACCTCTATCTCTCCTATTTGCTGCAGCTACCTCAGTTGTTCTCCCTTGGTGATGGTGTGGCCTCCTCTTTGGACTATCTTCTCAAATCTGAAGTATTTTTCTTAGACACCATTTGGCTGTGAGCTACTTTTGGAAATTCTTGTTTGCTGGAGATCAGGGTTGGACCCACTGACCTGCTTCTTATCCTCTCCATTAGATGTCAGTCTGCTCAAGAGAGCCACAGACTTGAGGGAAGGTGTCACATCCTCTCTTCTTGGATGCCAAAAATTTTTTTTAGGGCCACAGATCAAAAGGAATAGGTGTCACAACCTCTTCTATTAACTATTGTTACCTGTGTTCAAGCTCCTATGGAAGTTTATCTTGTTGATAATGATCCAATGGGTGTTCTCCTCTTGTTGTCCCCTGTGTTAGGGTGTTTATTCAGTACTGCCTTCTTTTCAATTATGGAGGGTTTTGCTATGGACTGTTGTTATGGAGGGTTTTGGTGTTTGATATGGAGAGTTAGTTGTCTTAGTTTTTGAAGATCTTATTGTCCCTTCTTTTGAAGATCTTGCTATCCCTTTTTGTGGATATCTTGTTGTCCCTTCTTTGAAGATCTTGTTGTCCCTTTTTGTGGAGATCTTGTCATCTCTTGTTTTGAAGATCTTGTTGTCTCTTTTTGTGGAGTTCTTGTTGTCCCTTCTTTTGAAGATCTTGTTGTCCCTTTTTGTGGAGATCTTGATGTCCCTTCTTTTGAAGATCTTGTTGTCCCTTTTTTTAAAGATCTTGTTTTATCTTCTTTTCAAGATCTTGTTGTCCATTTCTGTGGAGATCTTTCTGTCTCTTCTTTTGAGGATCTTGCTGTTCCTTTTTGTGGAGATCTTGCAATCCCTTCTTTTGAAGATCTTGTTGTTCCTTTTTGTGGAGATCTTGTTGTCCCTTTTGTGGTGTTCTTGTTGTCCCTTCTTGTGGGGTACCTGCTATTGTTTTTTCAGCGATGGTAAATACCTTGTTGTCCCTTCTTGTGGGGTAGTTGTTTCAGTTGTCTTGCGATGGTATATACCTTGGAATAATTGTTCCTAAGTCCATATGATAGAGATCAAAACCTAGAGGTTTGATCCATGAACCTAAAACTATTTCTGAGCATATTTTAAAGGTTTACATTCACACATGTGACAGGTAAATCTTTCATGGATCAAGAGGTAAGCTTGATGTTTGTCTTTTTAGTAAAAAATTTTGTTTATACTAAGAATTTATTTTAGATCTGTCTATTTCTTTTCTCATATATGATGATTTAGTGAACAGAAAATTAAAAGGGCATTATTGTTTCTATTTTTTGCCTAATTCTAACAATAGTTGTTTGACCTTAAGTATACTTCTAATGCTATATTTTATCTCACGCCATTCCCTTGAAAGGTAAAACCCTGTTATTGAAACATGAGCCTAATCTTGCTTCTCCTCATAAGACCCTTACATATATGCCCATGGTTCTCTGCGATTTAATTCCATGATGAGCGTTCAAGAGAATGATCCCAAAGACAACATGCTAGTTGTGGCCAAAGGGAAAGGGTTAGTAAAATTTGTCCCCTTTGTTCCAGCACAAACCAATTGTACTAGAGGAATTGTGCATCTATAACATAAATGCAAGAAGGTAGGACATAAATTTTGACTTTTTTGTTTAATCTGGGGAAGCTCAAGGTTGGAATGTAATTCCAGGCTTATTAGGCACTACATTCTCTTGGGAGGTCTACACCAATCCCTTACAAATTTTTCAGTTATCATGGTCTAGCCACTTATGATTTCACTCATAGAAATCTCGGTGCCACAGGGAACTCTCATCTGAAATACACCTGAAAATATGCAACCAAGCAACTCTAAGGGCAAGGTAGCAATTAACTGATGATGGTAGATTGGAGCTAGGGTGAATTTGTTGTTGAAGGAACATTTAGCTGGAAGTAACAACATAGAAATTTTACTAAGCATATTTTTTGTTACTGTAACAAAGGTCATATAGGTTGTTGTTGATATTACCTCCATAACCTAGGGATGAGAGTTGGAGAGGATGCAACTTTGTGGCTCCCCTAGTAGCAGCAAGGAGAGGCCATACTAGGGAAAAGAAGGATAAAGTAATGATCAGTTGGTTGTAATATGTAATCAGTCCAAACAACGAACAAAATGAATATGGCAATCTCTTAATAAATTTGGGTAGTGACCTTTTCTTTCACAGAATGAGCTCTCTCAGATCTCTTCGCTTCCCTGGACTGATCATCTTTTTGACAAAATTATATTCAAAAGCGGTGACCATTGATTTCCATCCATATATTCTTCTGGATTTAAATCATATTCTCTACTCTCTTCAACTAGGTATCTATTTTCTCCATTTGGGTTCTAGCATATTGGGGTTTTTCAGCGTTTGGGTGAATAAACATCAGCCAAAAGTGCGTATAAGGTGAGATATATTTTAAGGCAATAAGTAGAGTCTGTGCAATGATGTTTATGTGTGTGTATATACTTGGGGGGATGAAGACGAAGGTGAGGAACCTTACAAAGAAACCCATCGAGAGTGGGATCCACTATAAAGAATGCGTACACTGTGAGAGTAGGCAAAGGAAAGACTTTGGATTGTAGAAAGATCTACATGTCATATGCATCTTCAAGAAGCCACAACGCTGCTACTTTCTACTACGATGAGAGTTGTCATCCATACATCTAGATCCACAATCCCTGTGAGTTCAAAAGGCCGGGGAAGCAACAGTGTATTAGCTTGGAGGATTTGAGAGACTACTCTGAGATCAAGATTTGCAAAGAGCCAGGGAGAGGCAGTTTTGTTGTATACAAGAAGCCCAGGTCAAATTTATGCTGAGGGAAAAAACAATTTACACCAATATGCTTGTATTCTTGTAGTGATAGTGATGGATAATATGGTGTTTTGTTTTCGTTACATTGGTTGGTTATAATGGTAGATTGTCTATATATAGAAGGTCGTAAGGGACACGTTCCCTTGGGAATCTGTGATACCTAAAATACCTCGAATTTGATAAGCTCAGACCCATGACAATGCAATATAATAAACGGAAAATAAACCCTATGTTAATTTCAATATTACAGTGCAATAAAATTAACGGGATATAAAGTTGAAACCCTATGTTAATTTCAATAGAAATTTCACAAACAAACTTGAAACCCCAATTACAAACCTGGAGATACTGCAAATCGGATCTTGGCTCGAACCTTGGCTTTCTGGTTTGGCGAAGTTGTCCCCTCGTTCTAAACTCTGAAAGTCATTGTGACTAAAACTTCTAACTTCCAAGAAGTCGCGTCTTGGCCCGTGGGTATAGTGAATCTGGGAGAAATGGGTGAAAGTAGAAATCTAGAAAATGGACCAAAGGTTCCACAGAAAACCTAAAAAAAACTTATAACTTCCAAGCAATGGCGTTTTGGCTAGTATGTATAGTGAATCCGGGGGAAATGGTTGCAATTGGAAATTCTAAAACAAGACCAGAGACTCCAGAGAAAACGTAATGGACATTGGAGATTCAAGCACTTCGAAGAGGAAAAATGGTTTTGTATCGTTATTGGAGAGCACATTAATTCTATCACCTAACTCAACAACTGCAATTAATTCCCCTCTTGCTCCATTGCTCCAAGTTTCAACAGGTATGCCAACCTCCAAGTTACGATAAGGAGATTCAGATTTCAAAGGGAACTTGCTCAATGTTACCACAATTTCACAAGCATCAAACTTTATCTACCTGTAGAGTGTACTCCAATGGAGTGTTAACACACTACCCACAAATTTTAATGACGCGCAATTTAAAATATTACCCTTCTTAGAAAATTTTATTTAGTTTTTTTTTAACATTTCCGAAATAATTTTCAAAAATTAAAATTATTATTATTTTTTTTTAACTTGGAATTATTTAATAGTGCTTCTAGGACTTTCTGGACCCCTTTGACGGGCTGTGACGTGTTGAATTTTGATAGCTGGTTACCCTTGACTCGTGGAAGGAGCGCGCACGCCCAATGAAACTCCTCGGCGTCTTTGAGCGATGTACATAGTCAATCACAGCACCCAAAGTCTTTGCGTGATGTATATAGTCAAAGCACGGCGGCTCATTGGAAGGATCCAGCGGATTTCGTCCCAATCCTTTCAAGTTTGCGTACAGGAAGGAGCTTGACCTGGACATTCCCACCCTTTAAAATATTCATCCCATCTATCTATACGCAGGCAGACAATATTAATTCTTCGGCACGAAAATTTTGTCAGAGAAAGAAGAAAGTATTCTGATATCAGCGTCCGGAGCAGACCAAAGCAATGGATAGAGGAGCCGAAGATGTCCAGTTCCTAGGCATCGTGGGAATCGTTGGAGAAGCCTTCAAGATCCTTCGCTCCTTTGCTAAATTGCTAGGGGCTGTCACTCTCACCCTTATTCTCCCCCTTTGTTTCTCAATTCTGGGGAACGAGAGGATCACGAGGGAATTTACCTGGGAACAGACGGAGTTCTTCACCTTTCTAGCGGCCTATGTAGTATTCGTTTTGGCCTTCTCGTTGTTGTCCACGGCGGCGGTGGTGTATACCGTGGCTTCCATCTACACGGGAAAGGAAATTTCCTACGCGAGGGTTATGAGCATCGTTCCCAGGGTTTCGAAGCGCCTCATGGTAACTTTCCTCTGGTTTTTCATAATCCTCTTTGCCTATTGCACGGCCTTCGTATTCGTCATCTTCCTGCTCATATTCATGGCGAAAGGCAACAAATTGAATTTGGCGGTCTTTCTTTTCGGCCTGATTCTGATAACCGCTAACTTCTGTGGCTATGTGTATATAAGCATGGTGTGGCACCTCGCCTGCGTTATATCCGTCTTGGAGGACAAATACGGCCTGGGCGCCATGCGGAAGAGCAAGGATCTCATCAAGGGAAACCGGATTACGGCCTTGGAGCTTTACATTGTTTATCTCATATTCGGCGGAATTATCGGATGGTATTTCACGTATGATGTTCTTCAGGGTCACCGCCATGGCGTGGGGAGTGCAGGGAGAGCCGCGTATGGGGTACTCCTTGTAGGGTTGCTGTGTTTTGTTAACTTGATGTGGCTGTTGACACAGAGCGTGTTTTATTTTGTGTGCAAATCTTACCACCATGAGAGTATAGACAAATCCTCTCTGTCTGATCACCTGGAAATTTACCATGGCGACTATAAGACTCTCAAGAATAGCAACATTCAACTGGAAGATCTGTATGCCTCCGTATAGTCTTAAGTCTCAGTGTGTTTTAGTTATTGTAAAAATTGATGATATTTTCTTTTTCTTCTTGTACTTTTATTTGTCTGAAATAATTCTACTTTATTTCCATCCACATATGTGGATGAAGTGGGGGCATTAATAAAATTTTTTTATAATGTGGATGTGGGTGGGTGGGAATGAGAATATTAATAGAAAATTTGTATTATAAAGTTTTTTTATTAATGTCCCCACTCCCACCCACATATGTAGGTCTGTAGATGGGGTGACCACATTCATAAAAAAGTGGGTAGGTGAGTGAGTAGGGATGGGTGCATTAATAGAAAAACTTTCAACCAATATTTAATTGAAGAGAGCCAGTTTTATCTATAACCCAGTCATTCCTTCCAATTACTCAATAGACTTGAGTATCAATTATAAGTAACTATAAGTAACTGTCAATTTAAGTCAATTCATCTGTGTTCTAGTAACTGTTGACATGATATCGGTTCAAACCTAGCAGATATAGAGTTATGGATTATAAATAACTCATGCATGTCTTCTAGTAACTGTTGACATGATATGGGAGCATACCATTGCAATAGAGTTATGGATTATAAATAAATTATGCAGTTAGGTGGTACTGTTGATTTGAATTAAAAAAAAAAAAATACACAATGTTTGAAATGGGTTAAAATAAAACAATGTCACTTGAGTTTGTGGCGTTTATTGTCTTTTGTTGTTGTGTGTCTTTGATGTCGTCAAGCGTCATATTCTATCATATTCAATATTAATAGGTTTTCATCCAGGGCTATCCGTGAAATGTGTGTTTATTTGATGTCTTTGTAATGTCAAGCGTCATATTCAATATTAATGGATTTTACGGATTATCCGTGAAATTTGGACTAAATGTAGGTATTAGGTCTTTAACTTGATGTCCCTATTAGGTCTTTAATTAATATTGACTAATTTGCATCCATTATCATTCACAAATTGTGAAAACATAGTATTTATGACATGAAAATGTTTAATTCCTTATTTAAAATTCAATTAAAAATACAATATAGCGCAAATTGCAAAAACATAGTATTTATGACATGAAAATGTTCAATTCCTTATTTAAAATTCAATTAAAAATACAATATAGCGTAAAGACAAAACCCAATTGCATAAAAATACCAATTTAACACTAAATGTTTATAGCATCAAAATTTAATAAGATTAAAATTAAGTTGTATTTTAATACTGTGACAGATTTCAAACCCCATGTGACTAAAGTAATTATGATCTCAATGAAAGAAGTAGATCACTGAATTTGATCACAAAAATAAATTCCATATCATAACATTAATCACACAATAGTTGACAATTAAATAGCATAAGCATAAAAATTAATTTCATAGAGCATAGATAATCACTCCTTCAATAAGTGTTTTTCATTCATTTGAAAAACTTACAAGGAAACCTTCACAAGCTCCTAAAAAAATAACATTGTATGGATACCAAAAAACATCTCAAACTGAGTGGAACAACCCGTTGGGAGAGTATGGCGTTCTGTACGATTGTACAACTTATTTGTATGAAATATACGAGCATTGGTACAACTCTATCTATGCATGTTGTCTATACGATTGTATAGAACTGTTATGTATGCTATACATACTATATAGGACTGCTACACGAGACTACATGTTGTTGAAAACATCTCTTTCCTGGTTGCCTTCTCTCTCTCCCTCTGTGTTGCTCAACATGCTCATCTGTTCAATTGTTCAAATGTGTATGAACTCTCTACCTTCACTTGTCTTTATAGATTTAGGTAAGACATACAAACTAATCTATTTTTGAGATCAATGCTAATCTAAGTAATCCATGCATGAAATACACATTTTAGACTCAAGTGCTAAAGACAAGACTTTCACTTTTTTACCAAACTGAATTACAAAATAGAATATACTTTTCAGAAATAGAATCATTTTTTGAAAATAGAATCACTTTTTGAAAACATAATTACTTTTCAAAAATATCTCGAACTACTTCTCACACGTTCACACAAAACCTATGTGGAAGTTCTTGTCCTAGCTATAATTCTCAACACTCCCTCTTGGCAAGGAAATAATTCTACACCAATCTATGTATGTTTATGAATGTTGCAAACTTACCTCTTGCCAAGGGTTTGGTCAAAATATCAACTACATGCTTATACATCAGAATATACTAGAGCTTCATTGCTCCCATCTAAATCATGTCTTGTGTGAAATGGTCTTTGCTCTATGCTGAGCTAAGTGCCATGTAAGTTTTCTTCCTATTGAACCAGGATACAGTTGTTGATCCCAACCTAAAGAAACACCCTAAGATTCTCTTCTCTTTTCCTACACTTCCTTCCCAATTTGAGTTTGTATACACTTGCAACTTCACTTTAACATCTCCAAGATATCTCAATCCATACTCCATTGTGCCCCTCAAAGACCTAAGCACATGTTTTGCTACAACCTAATGCTCTTTCTGTGGCTCCACTATGAATTGACTTAAATTGTTCATTGCAAAAAAAAATGGGACTCCTTCCCACTTATTTTAAATCCTCGAGGATGCTCTATGTACCTGGAGACTAGAGAAAAATTCTCCTCATAGTCCACACCCTCTCTCTGGGATAACTCTATCACCACAAACCTTGCTTTGAACTTCTCAACACTGCGATCTATAATATGCTTGATCTTGTAGAGCCACTTGGAACTCACAACTTACTTCCCCTCTTATCTTGGCACTATGTGCCAAACATCATTCTTCATGATGGAGGTGTACTCCTCCACCATGGTATCCTGCCATACGTGTTGGTCTAATGCCTCCTAAAAGCTAGAAGACTTGAAATCTAGAATGTTGTTCATCAATACCATATAGTCCAAAAAATTCTTTAGAGGTCTCCTCTCTCTGAATGTGCTCCTAGGAGTATAAACATGCTCTCGAGCATCCCTCAATGTCTAACTAAACCATCGAGTTCTCCTAAGAGAAGTCCAAGGGGATATTGTCTTCCCTTGTCCACTTGAAGGTTGTTGTACTACTCTCGAAATCACTAATGATCCTCGCTCAACATTTGGTGTTTCCTTCTCATCCTATGTCACTAAGTATAGAATCTCCTTAGACCTATGTTTCTTTCTTGGGAAAGAACCTTCACATGATTTCCAAGTGTGTACCCTCTACATACACCATATTTATCAACTCTAAACTCTTGAAGCCCTATGACTATATCCCTTAGAATAGGAAACACCCTATGATGCAAGTGCCATAACTTGGACAAGTTGTCACTGTTATGCACCAAGGTTTGAATAGGTTCATCCTACAACCCGTATAAATTACCTTCTCTAACCCCTATTACCTAAGATATATCTAGGCTAGATTCGTTTGGTCTGATAAGGAATTTCTAGTTCACTGCAAATCTCTTTTCCTCCATAAATTGAATTGAAATCAAATTATTCATGAAAATTGGTACAAACAAGACATCGCCAAAATCTAAATAACTATTTAACTTGATCTGAAAGGGAATAATACCAACTCTCACTAATAGATACTTGGCATCATCACTAATCTCAACCTATACTCTTGAGTCATGCTTCTTCATAATAGAAAATAATTGTTGAGATAATGTCATATGTCAAGATTCCCTAGTGTCCACATATCATGCATTCCTTGGAATCATGCTATATAAAGCAAAGATACTGATAAGAAATACTTATTGAACTTGGAAACAAACTCATTCATCAAAGTTTCTACAAAATCTTCTACCTTCTTTTTTTATTTCTTCGCTTTACCCTTATTCTTACCTAGACATTGTGGTGAATAATTATCATGCTTATAACAACTAAAGCACTTGATTTTACTCAAGTCCTTTCCTAGTTGTGATTTTGACCCCTCACTCTTTCCCTTACCCTTGCTAGGTCCTTTACCTCTACCCTTATTTGACTTACCAAATAGAGATAGGTTTTGATCACCATCATTCTTACAAACCTTTGATTCCAATTGAGTCTCCTCCTAGATACAGTCATTCCAATGCCTCTCAAAGTCACTAGTACATATGACCAAATTTGCGACGACTTTTTCGTTGATATTGCCACACTTATTCGTTGCCATTTCCACGGACAACTGAGATTTTTTTCATAGAAATAATTTCATCGCTACATCCATGATCCAGGTGTGCGTGGAAACATCGACGAAATAAACGCTCCATGTGTCACCACCTTCAAGATCAGTTAAACCTATGCAACGTCGTAATTACGATGAAATTGCATCGCAATAACAACAAAAAAATGTGGCAATTACGATGAAAATTTGTTGCAATTGTGACAAAAATTTATGGCAAGCCAATAACTTACGACGTAGATGCTAAATGTGCGACACAAAACCGTCGCAACTTGCAATGAAAATCCGTGGCAATATCCACGAAAATATATCTCAAAACCAAACTTACGACACAGATGTTGTATGTGCGACGAAAATTCGTGGCAAATTGCGATGAACTTTCGTCGCTATAGCGACGGTTGTGGTAAAATATTAAATTTCTTTCGGACGAACTATCGTTGATATTGCGATGATGGCTTTAAGTTAAAATTTTTTTTTTTTTACATGAGATATGGTATTACCATATTACATTCTAATGCATCAATATTAAATCTAATGAAACTTGCAATTTCATTTGAAATCAAAGAAAATTTCGCATGATACACAATGGCGGAACCTGATGGCGTGATGAATCCCCTACATACCCCGCAGGGTCTCTGCGCCTGACCTCTTGGTCTTCAAGGATCTCTCTGTGTTCCCTTCTGAGCCGAAGCGGCTCCTTGGACTCCCAATGGAATCCCTGTGAAAAACCCGATCCACAGGTCCTTTCTTCACCCTGTCACGACCTCCACACGCACCTGTGACTTTTCTCGATTTTAATTTCGGGGTTTCGTACTTTTCGCTGTCAAGAGTTCCTGTACTCTCGATTCCCCGATCTCTGATGAGCTCCCATCTGGCCTTAGCCCCTCCTGGCTAGACTCTCTAGTCCATGTGACTAGTTCTCATAAGACCGCAGCCTTATATTCCTTCCGTCAGGGTTTTGGACTTCAAAATACCGATGAGCTCTAATTCCCATTAGCCCTCTAGGCTAAGCTCCGGGTCCATGTGACCTCCCCCTATATGACCGCAGTCATATTCCTCATAGGGGTTTCGAGCTTTTCAATGTTGAAATGCATATGTCCTCAGGATTTGCGATTCCTTGAATCTCGACGTGCCCTTCACGCATTAGCCCTCCTGGCTAGGCTCTGGCCCATATGACCATTATCCCCGTGACCTCAGTCTTACCACTCGTCGGGGTTTTGGGGTTTCCAATGCCAAAATGCATTGGCCCACGACATTCCCAATTCCTCGAATCCTGACTCTCCGCTATGCTGACAGATGGCCCCTCACGATGGCACTTTCCCCTTCTCTGATGTGCTGACAGCTGGCTCCCACAATGGCTCTTCCCTCCTTTTGGGGTTTTGGGCTTTCCAACGCCGAAACTCACATGTCCCCTGGACTCACTATCCTTCGATTCCCGATACGCTTTGGCCTTATCCCTTCCTGTCTAGCCCTGGTCCACGCGACCACCTTTCATATGACCGCAGTCATATATTCCTGTCGGGGTTTCGGGGTTTCCAATGGAGAAACGCATATGTCCACGGGACTCGCAAACTGCCGATCCCTTCCCCTGATGGTTCTGATTGCTGCCACGCATCCTCCTCTGATGGATGGCTCAGATTAACTCTCGGGGTTTCGATATTTCTGATGTCCCGACTCTTTCGACCTCAGGAACTCCGATTTCCCGGTTGCTAATATACCGACTCTCTTTGGATTTCTGACACCTGTCTCCCCAAACGGACAGCTCAGATTATATCAGGGTTTTCACTATGGACTTCCCTAATCTCCTATCCATGGGGATGACGATATCCCGACTCCTGATTCCTTGATCTCTGCCATGTGTCTCCGCAAACGGATGGTCCAGATCTTCCCGGTGTTTTGAGACTTGAAGTGTCTCGACTTTCTCGACCTCGAGAATTCTGATATCTCGAACGTCGATATCCCGATAATCCAACTCTTTTAAGATTTCACCTTGGCTTTTCCCGATGGTTTAACCACCGTGTAACTCACAACAGATATGACGGTTGTCGGGTCTCTGAATCAAGATCCAACGGTCCAGTTCCATTCTTCCTGTGCGCTCCTGCTGCTGCTCCCTGGATGTGGAAACCAACGGTCTAGATCTCTTTCCCCAGCCGATCCGACGACGGTCGCTGCTCCTCCCGAGCTTCTACGCACTTTCTTCCTGCCTTGGAAGAATTCCAAGTCCTCAAAGGTCTCTACCTTTGTCCTCTTTCTCCACTGCGAACTCCTCACTCTGAGTTCTCAATTGCACGTGTAAAAGCGTTTTCCCTCCCGAGCTTTGGGAACTTTTAACTCTCTAAAGATTTCTTCAGCCTCTGCACTCTTTACAGCCTGACTCTATGCGTGAAAGAACTCTCCCTCCTGAGCTTATCCTTCTTCCCAATCCTTGAAGGATCCTTTGACTTCTGCACTCTATAGGGTCTTTACGTACACTCACAGTGTTGTCTCTCCTGAGCTACTCAACACTCAGACCCCTAAGGGATTTTGTCTTTCTTCCCTTCTCCCTCAGATAGAGAAATATGGATGCCCTCCTAGCTATCCTTCTGCTCAAGAAACTTCTTGCTGAGCCTTTCATGGTGTTCAACAACCCTGTGAAGATCCCTCAGTGGATTCTTCTTCAAATCATAGAACTCAAAGAGTTCTCTTCTCTTCCCTGTGCCTATCTGCACAATGACTCAAATGCCCACCTGGCAGAGTGTCTTTTCTCAGAACTTCCAGCAGTTATGTCCTCCTGTGCACTTATGCACTTGCTCAATGCCCACCTGGAAGAGCTCTCAGAATCCTCAGCGATTCTAGTTCTTCTCCGAACTCACAACAGAGTTCTTCCAACTGCACCTTGTGCCTGTGCTCAATGCCCACCTGGCAGAGCTCTACATAATTCCTCAGATATTTTGTCTGCAACTATGTCTTCTCTCACACAGCCTTGCCTCCAAGGTGTTCAGCAACCTTGAGGTCTTCCCTGAGTTGTTGATTCCATTTCTTGTGCCGCAGGACGTCTTTGTCTGAACCCGTAGTGTTCAGAAGTGCATCCTCTATGCACGGCTATCAGAACCCGCAGTATTCTGTCACACCCTCCTGGTGTGAAGCCTCAAAGACCTTCACCTGAAATCAAACACACTCCTGCAAATGCACAACTATAGTATACATCTACAGCATAAAAGAACACTCACAGAACATTCACATAACACAGAATAATGCAGGAAAAACTACTTCTGTTTATATTAAGAATGGAAAATGCCTGTAATTACAAGGTGTTCTCGAGCTCTCTTTGGATATTCTCAGACTCCTACTCATATAACTCTCTTCCACTACTACAAAATGAGATATGAAAATCTCTTTTACCTGAGGGGGCTCTTAGAGCTCTTCCCTCCAACCTACCTACCCTATTCAATTACATTGAATGGGTTGTCTAGTCCAACATCTGGATCTAGATATCAGCGATACAAACATTAATGGATGATCTTATCTACAGCCCGCGCAAAGGCATGACTTCTTGGCTCAACAGCCTAAGCATTTAATTACATTAAATTCAAATTCCAAATGAGGTTGCGCCTCTCTTCAACGCGCGATTTGAATTCGCGGACGTGGCTGGTTGGTTGGCTGGCTAACGTGGAGAGATGCTCCTGCATCAGAACCTTTGATACAATGAAGGAGTTGGTGCAATCATAATATACCCAAATAAGATAAGGAATTGTACATCATAGTTTAGGCATTGAAGTACTACATGAATTATTTTTTGGGAAAACAAAAAAAAATTAACTCAAATCATAAGCTTTTATAATCCTTGTCAATTGATC
>ML811288.1:62845-78592 GCA_009831015.1 Picea engelmannii
TATGTAGGAGAGCATGGAACACTAGGAGAGGAAGAAGACAAGGGGAGAACTAGGTAATATTGGGTGCTACCAGGTAAAAAGTGGCTAGACTTGATAATGGGAAGTCTAAGCTAGCCCAAAAAAACTCCCAATAGCAACAAGGCTTCATTCAACTAGCAAATGTTGATTTTGAAAGCTAATGGAAAGATAAGGAAAAGAGAAGGCATAGAAGAACAAGGGGCTACCTCATTGTTTTAGCCAGCGAGAGGACAAGGGAAAGCAAGTATGGAACTAGGTATAATAGATCATATATGTATTTTGTTAATTCGTGTGTGGTAGAAAAAAAAATATTGAGTTAAAAATCATTGGGGAGGTTTGGTATTTAGAATGAGAATAGCAGAGTGAAAGTGCACCCAGGTAAAAGGCTGAGAATGTATTATTTAGAGAGATTGGAAGAGGCATAGTGCAAGCATATGAGATGAGATGGATTGGACATGTGATGCAAAAGTGAGAGAGAAAGGTATTTATGTATTATGTTTTGTTGGGTCTTAGCATTATCAGTAATAGGTATTGGAAGAGGTGAGTTCATAAATTTTGTCATCTTTATAGAGTTGATAAGTATTGCAATGCGCATCTTATAAAGAATTTCATTTGAGCATCGATATTATGACCAAATAAAAATGGAGAAAAAGGGGTGTAAGGAAGAAAAGATAAGGAGGAGAGGAAATACTTTCCCCAAGCATTTGAAGGACTAGGATCAGAGGAAAAGTATGTAGGAGAGAATGGAACACTAGGAGAGGAAGAAGACAAGGGGAGAACTAGGTAATATTGGGTGCTACCAGGTAAGAAGTGGCTAGAGTTGATGATGGGAAGTCTAAGCTGGCCCAAAAAAATCCCAATAGGAACAATGGACATCTTATAAAGCATTTAATTGTTGTTCATATCATATGTTCAAGAGTAAATTAGAGTAATCAAGGGGATATACATAGCATTCACCAATCTCTTGAAAAATACCTATGACAAGGGTGACTCCACAATGTTTATTAATGAGAAGATGAGTTCCGTCCTATTGTACAAATCCCTAATGATAAGGACAAGGGTGATGAGTGATGGAAAATGCGATTATTTTGGTTATAAATTGTCAAGGATTATAGTGGCAAGTTGGTCTTTGATATAACAATTATGAGTAAAAAGGAAACTTATAGAGGATAAATTTCATTCGTCATTATGAGTAATGAGGGATATTTTTCTATAGAGTTTGTAATAGGGACTATTTTTTGTTGGATAGAAGTGTCCAAATATTGGTGTACCCTAGGATCATCAAGGGATTTCTCATCTATGTACAAGCATTTGGATGTGAATTATTATTATAAGAATAAGCATTTTGTAGTAGTGTCCTTTGGAGCCATATAATACTTACACTAACATGTGGGATGAGAGGAGGGGTCTAGATTATTGGGATTAGCTTCATGCATTGTTTAATATGAACTAGGATTTGGACTAGGGATATCAATAAGGTTAGGATTATGGAAATGAATGAAGTGAGGGATCTTTTCTAATTTATTTTCCACAATGAGGATATTGATAAAGACTTTGTATATGGGGGTTCTCTAAAATAGTTATACTTCTTTATAAGAAAACTACAAGTAAACCAAAATTATATTTAAAATATATACAAGTAAACCAAAAAACCACATGGAACTTGGAATATATATCAATATCTACATATTCATGAGGATTGTGAACTTTTACTAGTATAAATCCTACTTTAAAAAACACGTCAAAACCCTTACCTTTTCATTGTTCTTTCTCCAGATCCATTAACCCATATAACTTGATAAGAGTTGTCCACGAGATGCATTTTCATCACCAAGACCTACATGAATCATAAAAAACAAATTTTTTATATGATTAAATAATTAATAAGAAAATAAGTATGCATTTAGTTCTGTAAAATAATCTAGAAAAAAATTAAGTTGTTGCATACCTTAATGAGATTCTATTTCTTTCGAGAATAGGTTATTCTCTAATGAACAAGGCCAACCACGTGAAGGTGGAAGCTCATATGGCCCCTCCCCCCCCTCACATCGCTCTCAATTCCCCATACCCAACAAATTATTTTCTTTATATAGAAAACATATAGACATTAAAACATAACTTGGATAGTCATTAAAACATATGAACATATAAACATCGATAAAGATCCAAAAACAGGTCATGAATTTATACATCTAGTTTTTCTTTGATTTATATTTCTTTACATTCATAAAACTGACAATTGGGATATCATCATCATCCAAGGACATTGTATTTTGTGTGCCCTGTCCTTCTATTGTTTGTGTGCGCTCATGTACCATATTTCTGGTACGTCGCTGAGAAGGGTTAGTTGGCATCTGTTCAGGGTCGTGAACTGGAACAACGAAATGATCATATTGATATGTTGAAATATAATTGAAATAACTAATTCATTGTTTTGATTAACATTACACTATTGCTCTTTACCTGTCTCTATAGCTGGGATAGTTGGTGCATTAATTTCCTTTCCACTTGGTTTCTCTTGCATTTCACCCTCCTGAGATACATGCTCTTCAATTTTGAGAAGATAATATATAAGTATAAGTCAGGAAATAAATATCTACAATCACAGTAAATATTTCCAATTCTGAAGCATACATACTGGAATGGGTACTCTGCTCTACACTATCACTAGACATGTGGACCCTTGTATGATGTGGTGTTTGTTGAATACTTCTGGATTCACTACTCCGGTAGCACTGTTTCTTGAAAACAAACATAAATACTTAGTTAAGGGTGATCTAATAAAATATGAATAGACTTTACAAGCATGCTACTGTGATTTCCTTATTCATTTGATTTACTTGCGTGGCTGGGGAGATAGGAGTCTGGCCCAAGATTTTTCTATATTCAATCACACTTTTAAAACCATGATTGTAACCAAGCTTCACGTCCTCCTTGGTGGCAGCAATGTCGAACATATTTAACTTCAATGCATAACACCATTAAAAATACCAATAAAAAAACATATATTTGTTCACTACTGTTAAATAAATATTAACCACAGTTAATCATTTAAATCTTACTATTCAGGCTTTGAGTTTTCTGTAGCCACCCTGGCCTAGTTTATGCTGGCCTTGTTTTTCCACTCTGGACTTTGTTGCTTTGGATGTGTCTAGTAGCTTACATATGGAATTTTTGAAAAAAATCAGATATTGGAATTGTTAATTAAAACAGGAAAGAAAAACATAAATGCTCATATTTCACTGATAATATGACATGTGTTGTACCTTGCTTGACTAGCTCATGGTTGTTGTTCTTGTTTTTTAAACAAGTTCTTCTTTCCATCCTCTATTAGCGCCTTCCACTCTTTCTCGGGAACCATGGGAGGGCACTCGTGCTTGAGTTCTATTTGCAATTTATCCCTATAATGGGCCCTGGTGTATTTTAAATTCTCGCCGGCCAACTTTGTAACTAGTTTCTTGTTGAAAGTGTTTCCAAACAATTTTACCATGTGATCTATTAAATCATCTTTCTTTTTGCTATCTTGGCCATTCCACCATGTGCGAATGGTGAGGCCAAACAACTCCAATGATTTGTCATGTAAGTTTCTATAGAAAACATTGTTTCCTGCAGTAACATGTTATCCATTAATCAATTAATAATCTCAACAAATGCCCATTTCAATTTCATGAAAAAAATGAATCAATTAATGGGACAATTACCTACAATCTTTTGAATCTTTATCAGAACACATGCGCCATCCACCAGAAAGGTGACATCTAGTGATCTGGTGCTTTTAATTCGTTCTTCTCCATGAAGAATAATATTATGTGCACCTACACTATGTTCCTCTATGGAGTCATCATGTGGCGTCCTAGGATCCAGCTCATCATGCTCCGACATGTCATGCCGGTCAAAATCACCCCGCTCATCAATGGATTCTAGGGGAACCTCAGGAGGCTCAAAAAGCCTCACTTGCACTTTGCTATGTCGACCTTTTTTTTTCATTGGACCCTCACTGCTACCTATAGTAGTTGTAGGATCGACAGGTTCCCCACGTACGGGGTTTAAAAAATCCTACAAATAGAAAAAATTTCTTTATCAGATCATATACAAAATATAAAACTAAAAAATGGATATGAAATTGTCATAGCTAATAAAAATATGTAAAGATGCCACTTACCCCAAAATTAGTTATTGTAGTTTGTAGCTCTACAATTCTTTCCCCGTCCTCTTGTGTCAGGGGGATTTTGCTAATCAAACCTAGATATTCCATGTTAGCCTTCTTCAAGGCCTTCGTTACAGTTGTCATTGGGTTTGTCGAATAATATATTGTGTCCTCATCAATATCCTCTATGGGATCCTGGAGAGATGTTGACACAATAAATCAATCAACAAAAGTTATGAAATTCACCTCTAACATTAAAAAAAATGAAATATTGCAGTAATATCAGAAAAACAATAACAAAATTTCAGAAATTTAGTTGTTGTAGTCATAAGTTGTTACTGTATTTAACATTTACCTAGTGAGGAACTGCGGGTGCCTTTCCACGGTCACCCTAGAGAGATGTAGCGGGTGAAACTCGGACATGGTCACCCTGGACAGAAGTTGACACAATAAATCAATCAACAAAAGTTATGAAATTCACCTGTAGCATTTAAAAAATGAAATATTGGAGTAATATAAAAAAAAAATAATGAAATTTTAGAAATTTAGTTGTTGTAGTCATAAGTTGTTACTGTATTTAACATTTACCTAGTGAGGCATTGCGGGTGCCTTTCCACGGTCACCCTGGAGAGATATAGAGGGTGAAACTCAGACACGGTCACCATGGATAGAAGTTGACACAATAAATCAATCAACAAAAGTTATGAAATTCACCTGTAACATTTAAAAAATGAAATATTGGGGTAATATCAGAAAAAAATAATGAAATTTCAGAAATTTAGTTATTGAAGTCATAAGTTGTTAATGTATTTAACATTTACCTGGTGAGGCAGTATGGGTGCCTTTCCATGGTCACCCTGGAGAGATGTAGCAGGTGAAACTCGAACACAGACACCCTAGACAGAATTTGACACAATAATTCAATCAACAAAAGTTATGAAATTCACCTGTAACATTTAAAAAATGAAATATTGGAGTAATATCAGAAACAAAATAATGAAATTTCAAAAATTTAGTTGTTGTAGTCATAAGTTGTTACTGTATTTAACATTTACCTACTGAGTCACAGTGGGTGCCTTTCCACAGTCACCCTGCAGAGATGTAGCGGGTGATTTTCTACCATGGTCACCCTAGATAGATGTTGGCACAATAAATCAATCAATAAAAGTTATGAAATTCATTTGTAACATTAAGAAAATGAAGTATTGCAGTAATAATAGAAAAAAAATAATGAAATTTCTGAAATTTAGTTGTTGTAGCCATAAGTTTTTAGTGTATTTAACATTTACCTGCTGAGGTGAAGTGGGTGCCTTTCCATGGTCACCCTATCCATCTATTCGATTTAAATTGTAATCGATCAACAACTCTTCACCTGGAACTATTGTTTTCGTTGCACATACAAATATATGATTTCCTTCGCGTGCCTCAAATATGCAATTCGGTTTCTTAGTTGTTGCCACTGGTCATGTACTATTTATAAAACCCACAATGTTTCCAGTAGCTTTTGGCGTTCCATCAATATACATAGTTGCCCCTTTATTTTGATTGTTATCTAGTAGTTGTATATAATTTGCGGCAACTCCATATCTTCACATACTTTGCGTATATCGGACCAACATAAACTAGTGATTGTATTTGTTTAATGGTCCTACATACTCCATGAATTCAGTTACAGTGCCATAGCCGACCTTTATGCCATAAATGAAAAATAACCCCACTGCATGTAAGGACAAAGGAGTAATGCGATACATCCTCCCACCAATGAAGAAATCTGTGTCCACTTCAGGTAGCTCCTTAAGTGCCCATCGTTGCACTAGATGTTTATACCTCAAGGGAAACTCAATGTCACATATGCTCTCAACATCATAATTACACAACCCTCCGTTGGCAATAAAAAATTGCATGCGGGTACAAAATATTTTCCTTACCTTTTCCAACCTAGTTGATCTAGAACTGATAGATCTAGTACAACACATCTCACTTTCAACCTCTCTTACTATATCATGATCATCACTCGAGGAAGATAGATCTGACAGATAGCTATTTGGTGGTACCTACACTCGTTAAAACAAGATAAGTTATCGTGCCAATATATGTTTTTGGTACCAACACAGTTGCATATAGTTGCATTTAGTTGCATAAAGTTGAAATTGCCACACCTATCCGTCATATAGTTTCATAAAGTTGAAATTGCCACACCTAGTTGCATATAGTTGCAATATAATTCCATAAGTTGCATATAGTTGCATAAGATGCAATATAGTTGCATAAGTTGAATATAGTTGCATATAGTTGCAGTATAGTTGCATAAGTTGCAATAAAGTTGCGTAAAGTTGCATAAGTTCCATAAAGTTGCTTAAGTTGCATAAGTTGCATGTTGCATAGTTGCATGTTGCATAGTTGCATATAGTTGCATATTTTCATATAGTTGCATCTGAAATTGTTGCAATATAGTTGCATATAGTTTCAATATAGTTGCATATAATTGCATATAGTTGCATAAGTTGCAATATAGTACCAACACAGTTGCATTTAGTTGCATAAAGTTGAAATTGCCACACCTATCCAGCATATAGTTGCATATAGTTACATAGTTGCATATGTTGCATATAGTTGCATATAGTTGCATAGTTGCATAAGTTGCATTGTTGCATAAGTTGCATAAAGTTGCGTAAAGTTGCATAAGTTCCCTAAAGTTGCTTAGCTTGCATAAGTTGCATGTTGCATAGTTGCAAATAGTTGCATAGTTGCATATAGTTGCATACACAATTGTTGCAATATAGTTGCATAAGTTGTAATATAGTTGCATAAGTTGCATATAGTTGCATATAGTTGCATAAGTTGAAATATAGTTGCATATAGTTGCATTTGACCACTCACCAATATTTGAGAATATAGTTGCAAAATAGTTGCATAAGCTGCAATATAGTTGCATTTGGAACCATTGGTATGTTTTCATAAAAGGGCCTTAGGTCCTAAACATATTTTCTTTGGCTCATTGGACATTAACAAGGCCTCAAACCACCACATCTATCCTATTTAATAGACTATGGTGCTTGGGTGGGATATGGGTGTCATTCACAATTTTTTCACACCATGTATGGAACTTAGGTCTTGTCCATGGTCAGGGAAAGAACATAAGGTTTTTAGGTCCTATTTGCATATAGTTGAATATAGTTGCATATAGGTTTTTAGGGAAAGAACATAAGGCATGTTGCATAGTTGCATATAGTTGCATACGAAATTGTTGCAATATAGTTGCATATAATTGCAATATAGTTGCATAAGTTTCAATATAGTTGCATAAGTTGCATATAGTTTCATATAGTTGCATAAGTTGCATATAGTTTCATAAGATGAAATATAGTTGCATATAGTTGCATTTGACCACTCACCAATATTTGAGAATATAGTTGCAATATAGTTGCATTTGGAACATTGGTATGTTTTCATAATAAGAATAGGTCTCAAGGTGTGTACCATGACTAGAGGCAATTCGAAGCAGTTTCCATAACGATGACCCAAGTTCAATTCATGGTGAGCTCCCTCCACACCTAGATGCTTGTTGCCTCTTTGTTGTAGCAACATATAGCCACAATTATGTTAACAACCTAACCACCCTTGATGTAGAGGGTGTTGTCTTATCATGAAAACCTCTCCCTGATAATAAATAATAGTGGAGAACCCACATTGCTACCATGCAATATATTGGAGAACATAGAATCCCTGAGGGTTAGCCCTAAGTTGCATATTAGAGTTATTTCTGCCACTCCAGTTAGAAAACCCATAAAAGGAATAGGATCCAAAGAAATATAATGGAGAATATAGTATTTGCAAGATATGTGTGTGTGTGTTCATGCACACCCATTGCACTATGGTCTAGAGGCAATTCAAAGCAGTTGCCATAACGATGACCCAAGTTCAATTCATGGTGAGCTCCCTCCACACCTAGATGCTTGTTGCCTCTTTGTTGTAGCAACATATAGCCACAATTGTGTTAGCAACCTAACCATCTTTGATGTAGAGGGTGTTGAATTATCATGAAAACCTCTCCTTGATAATAAATAACAGTGGAGAACCCACATTGCTACCATGCAATATATTGGAGAACATAGAAGTCCTGAGGGTTAGCCCTAAGTTTCATATTAGAGTTATTTCTGCCACTCTAGTTAGAAAACCCATAAAGGGAATAGGATCCAAAGAAATATAATGGAGAATATAGTATTTGCAAGATATGTGTGTGTGTGTGTGTGTGTGTGTGTGTATGCACACTCATCGCACTATGGTCTAGAGGCAATTAGAAGTAGTTGCCATAACGATGACCCAAGTTCAATTCATGGTGAGCTCCCTCCACACCTATATTCTTCATGCCTCTTTGTTGTAGCAACATATAGCCACAATTATGTTAGCAACCTAACCACCCGTGATGTAGAGGGTGTTGGCTTATCATGAAAACCTCTCCTTAATAATAAATAATAGTGGAGAACCCACGTTGCTACCATGCAATATATTGGAGAACATAGAAGCCCTGAGGGTTAGACCTAAGTTGCATATTAGATTTATTTCTTCCACTCCAGTTAGAAAACCCATAAAGGGAATAGGATCCAAAGAAATATAATGGAGAATATAGTATTAGCAAGATATGTGTGTGTGTGTGCATGCACACCCGTCGCACTATGGTCTAGAGGAAATTCGAAGCAGTTGCCATAACGATGACCCAAGTTCAATTCATGGTGAGCTCCCTCCACACCTAGATGCTTGTTCCCTCTTTGTTGTAGAAACATATAGCCACAATTATGTTAGCAACCTAACCACCCTTGATGTAGAGGGTGTTGGCTTAGCATGGAAACCTCTCCTTGATAATAAATAACAGTGGAGAACCCACATTGCTACCATGCAATATATTGGAGAACATAGAAGCCCTGAGGGTTAGCTCAAGCATTCATGAGCCAAACATGAGATCTCTCCCCCAAAGTTGGGGAGGTCACTAGTTCAACTCTCTTTATCCCGTCAGGGATAGGCTCCATAATAAAGGGCAATGATTTACCTCTGCCAACCATGGATCATAGAACATAGAAGACAAGAAATGGAATTATATTCAAACATGTCATGGATGTACCCCATTTCCCATCCAAACACCAATAAGTATGAGTTTTAGGGATACTTAAATTTAACAAAAAGTCTTTAAGAATAAGCTCATGGATTATTTATATGATAACCTTGTTAGTATTAACTAGGGATAACTTTCACTTAAGATTGTCCCACACAAGTAGCCTCTTTTCCTTCCATGACTCAAATCACCCACTTTGCACACAACACTTGGGTTCGAACCCTAGTTCTAATAATTCCCATTCCCCTTAAATCTCTAGATGTAAAACATAAAAACAAACTAGCTCAGTGAAATCCTAGGATGTTGGGGAGTATTGGTTGGTTGAGGAGGTGGCATTAGTGCTTTTTGTTGAGAATTTGGTTGCTATTTTTGGTGACATTTCCAAGGTTTCTATTGAGTAAACCATTATATTTGTTGGGGTTTCTATTGATATTGAGTAAACTTGAATATTTCCATTAATGTTGGGGTGGAAATGGGTTTTTCCAATGTCGAGAATACTATTTTTTCAATGGATTAAATTGACTATTCCAAGAATAATAGAAATATTGAGGGTGTTCATATGGCATACCTTGACTAGTTATGAATGGTATTTGTTTCCTTTGGTGGTTGATGAAACATATCTACTCCAAATTCTGACATGCTCCCTCATATAAAGCCTTCAAGCTTAGTAGTTGTGGGCAATGATTGATTTCATCATTTTATTTGTAAATGTTGTAGAATTATATGCTATTTAGCGGGCATTCATGAAAAAAATGTCTTTTGTGCACTTTGGGAAAATAACTTCCAAATAATTTTTAGTTTCCTCTTTCTTCATCTTGACTTGGAGTGTATCAAAATGGATTTCCATAGATTTTAAAATATTTGTCTTCATATCTCCGACATATTTTTAATTTCTACTTTTGTTAATCTAGCTATGGTCATGGAGGTTTGTTCAACAATTCCTTTGATTCCTTTACCCCTTTTAGTAGAAACTCTTGAGTAGTTTTTTCAAACATTTATTATCTCATCATAAGTGCATTTGTAAATATCTACAAATGTGATCAAATTTAAAGCTTCCATATCATTATCTCTTACTTATATCAAGAGAATTGTCTTAGGAGAGTTTTTGTCAATTGAGCAATCGATAGATCTCTTTTAACCAAAGTGAAATATCTTAACATGGTCCTCTAATGATTTTTCCTTTCTAAGTCATTTGGAATAGTTAATCTCTTGAGTCTTCATATTTTCAATATTTAGTGTATTTCTCTATAAAAAGATTCTTCATAGTTTCCAATGTCTAAATATTATGTATATCTAGACCTATGAACCATTTGAGGGATATTTCCTTCAAAGTAGAGGGGAAAATTATCAGCTGGGCATAATTATTATATTCATAAGTGTTGCAAAGGTATTCAAATTCAAGGATAAAAGTGTCTAGGACCTCAGTGATCATTCTATGAAATTGGGGAAGAGATGCTAGATTTAGTTTTTCATTCTTACTTGTTACCCTATCCCCAAATTCTTCGACACTTTCTTCAAATATTCATTTTGGAATATATTTAATGGTTATTAACTTACACTACTCCCATGGGGATTTTTTCTTCTCATGGCACAATCAATGGGATTGGTCATGTGTGAGTTGTAAACAATTATGGTTAGGGCTCTTCAATTTTGAAACTAATTATGAGCTTAGTGCTAAGGGTACGATTGGAGCATTTTAAAAGGATGAATTAGCATTTCATCAAACATTCTATCAAACATTTCATCAAACATGCTATCAAGCATTTCATATAACAATTAGCATGCACACTCAAGAGATAGGATAAAGAAGTCAAACCATTTCCTCCGGCCGTGTGACCTCCTCCGGTGCAAAACCATGTTCCCTCCTCCTCTACAAATATTTGTGCCCTCCTCTACAAATCTGTCTTCCCTAGCCTCCTCTCGCGTGCCCTCCTCTCATGCACCTCTCCCTCCTTCTCCTCTTTCTCCCCCTTCCACTCTACATGCAAGTGAATTTTCCCTAGCCTCCTCCCATGTGCCTCTCCCACCTTCTCCTCCTTCTCCCGTCCTCCTCTCCCTTCCATGGTCCAAATACATGCTCCAAATCCGTCCTCATCTCCCTTCCATCCTCCAAATCCGTGGGACTATGGTGGTGGTTGCTTGCATCTCTGCGCATGAGTGTATAGTGGGACTGTGGTGGTGAGTGTGTGCAGCTCTGCGCGCGAGTGTATAGTGGTTGCGTTTTGAAATTATATGTTGTTTTATTTTCATTTTCATTTTATGTTGTTTTGATTTCTGTTTTGATTTTTTTTTTTTATATTATATATATAATATATAATATATAATGTATATATTATATATGATATATATAATATATATTATATATTATATATATAATATATATAGTATATAATATATGTTATCTATAATCTATAATATATATAATATATATATTTATTATATATTATATATTATATATTATATATAGGCCTAGACTATAACTCTTCCAAACTCTTCCATCTAAATCATTGGGGGGCCACCAAAAAATGAGAATAAAGAGAAGGATGAGGGTTGTCCAAACACCTACCATGAGAAGTTATGAAATCTAATATGGTGATGAGTGAAGGTATAAATGACGTTGTTATAACTAGGAGACAAAGGGTCATGAAATATCGAGGCTTGAAGAAATACGTCTTAGGTTTCCTCCCTCATACAAGAGCCACTTCGATAGAAGCCTAATAGAATGGCCACTAAGATACCTCTTCATAGATGCATGAAACATGTTATCTTTCCTTCAATATGAAATGAAATGGTCATGGAATATTCATTATTTAAAGATCTACGAGTCTCAATCAAACCTCTGGTCCTAACCTTGGCATTATCCACTCTGAAGAGTGTGCTTGTTGCTAAATAGGTCTCGACCATATCCTACAGAAATGATTTTAATCTCCCTAATTGGTTAAGGAAATTGCTCCTTATCAAAATGAACCTCAAAGTCATAGGACTTAGTCTCAGATTCAAAATTAGTGTGGAAACTTGCTTTACTAATTCATTGGCTTGTTTCTTCATTAATAAAAGAAAATATGAACAAATGGGACTATTTCAATAAATTAGATAGGGATTCCCTCTGGTGTCATCCCTATATGTTTTGGCTATAGAGGGCCTTTTCTATATACTTTATTTTAAAGTCAAACATCAACTACTTCATGGGACTCACCTCTTAGAACCAAAGATAGGGCAGTTGGTTAGTGGAAATTTCCTAGATGACTCCTTCCTAACAATTCTTAAGGAGCAACCCTCATGGATACACATGGTTGAGTGTTTGGATACTTGAGAGGTACAATGTAGTACTGGTTGTTGTATGAGCATAGTGGTGGAGTGATATTGTAAGGTTTTACAAATGTTGATTGGGCATGATGTACTGAGGGCAGGAAGAGCACTTCAATTTTTTGCTTCGACATTGGATCAAGAATTATTTCCTAGTTCAGCAGGAAGCATAAATCATCGTTGGTGGTCTAGAAGTAGTGTCCCTAAGTACATCGATGGTATGATTAGGAGACATAATTCACCTAATCATAAGTCACCTAATTCTTCTATTGTTAAATATATAACATTCAATGAGATGTAGAGTGTATTGGAATATAACAATGATATCAAGAAGAATTAGGTGAAACTTCCACATTATGCCCTAGTGAAAGCCTCTTTTATGAGTTTGAAAGGCTTCATTGAAAATTTATACAAGGAAGGGTCGATCAACCCTTACATAGTAGGAAAAATAACAAAAAAGATTAATTGGAAATATGAATCGATTAGTTGTGACCAACCCTTCCTTGTTCCTGACCTAGTGATATACCATTCTATGAGACAAAGAGTTGCTTGAAATGGAACAATTATCATTAGATAAAGGTTTATTGGCACTTGCACATTATGACCCTAGCACATACCTCTTCTATTAGTTTGAAAATGATTCATTGAAAATTTATACAAGGAAGAGTTGATCAACCCTTGTAAACTAGGTCAAATAAGGGAAAATGATTAATTAAAAAGATTGACTGCGAAAGGGGAAATCAACCCTTCTTTATTATTCCCCTAAAGAAATGTCATTCTACGAGATGGAGATTTGACTAGAATGAAACAATTATATATACAAGGGTCAACTGACCCTTCCACATTATGATCCCAATGCAAATCTCTTCTTTGAGTTTGAAAAGGCTTCACTGAGAAGTTATACAAGGAAGTGTCAGTTGACTCTTCTAGATTAGGAGATATAACAAAATTGATTAATTAACAATCTAAATGCATAAGTGGTGGTCATTCCTCCTTATTCTTCACCTAAAGAGTGTTAAGCCCTAATATTTGCTCATTACCCCTTAATTGGGGCATATTGTATTAGTAATGTTATTTTATTTCTGTCGACTTTAGGCCATTAGTTGTAATTATACCTCCTAGTCTCCTATATATACCAAGGAGACATTTTCATTTTGAATCATCTTGTACTTGAATATTTAAGTGGGGTAAAAGGAGGTTTCCCCCTCGAAGAGGCTTATTCTTTGAAATTATCTCTTTTTCAAGGATTTGAGTACTTTTTCTGAGGTTTTTCTATGCTATATTGATATTTGGTTCTTATCATATGGTATCAGAGCTCAAGGTCTTGGGGTTTCGCTGCTACATATGAGACACCTTGAAATTTTCGCTATAATTTTTTTTCTACAATGTTTCAGAAGGAACGGCTTGGAAGATATTTAGTAGATGGATCAAGGTACGTTGGGTTCAAAATTCAGCTCCTGAGGCCTTATACTTTCGAAGATAAAGCCTATACATGATAGGGTTATGGAATCATCCTGAACTGAGTCATTGCGAAATTTTCTCTATAAAACATTCTATGTAATGTTTTAGACCCTAAACTATGGAGGCTATTTACAGAAATTAGTAAAGTATCCTTGGTAAAAATTTCAGCATATGGGTCATCTTAGATTTGTATATACACCCTGTGTAAGATAGGGTATCTGACTAGTCCTATTGACTAGTCTCAAGAAGGTGTTCCAGGTAAAACAATCATAAATTCTTCCTAGAGTATCCAAATTGAGTGGGACTGGTTTCATTGGATCATGGATAGTCTCTAGTATTTTGGTTACGAGTTTCAGAATTTTATATCAATCATTTTTTGTGAGACACACTATACAAGTGAGATCTCCTGGAAAGGACAAAAATCGACAAGTTGTGGGGAAGTTACCGTAAATTGCACTTGGCACATCCAATTTTGATCTGACCTGTGGCATTGTAGAGAAGAAATATTAGAGAACTACATAAAAAAAAGTTTCATACCCAGAAGGTATGAAACTTGGGAGATACAACAGAAGAAATATTGTCTAGTAGAACCACCTCAAAATCAATGTTCAAAAGTGATACTTGGCAACCATGCCACCAAAAAAGGGAACTTCTACACCAAATAAGCCTCCAGAAAATCCTACTTGGACTCTTGATGAAGGTGAATAAATGCATAGGGACATAAATGAACAACAAAATAATATGGATTCAATGGAAGCTAAGTTGGATACTAAAATGGATTCAATGGAAGCTAAGTTGGATACTAAGATGGATGGTTTAAAAGGGGAGATCATGGAAGTATTGAAAAATTTTGTAACAGAGAAGACACCTGTAAGTGAAAATGCATCCCATTAAATTCATGATGAGGACACAAGGAAGGTGAATCAAGAATGGAGAAACTCCAACTTTGGTTTGAAGACCAACCACATTCCTAAGATTGATATGAAGAGGTTTGATGGTAATGACCCAATCACATGGATTCTTCAGATGGAGGAATTCTTTGATCTCCATAATGTGCCACATACACAAAATGTATGAATTAATTGTTTATATTTAGAACCTAATCAATTTGTATGGTATCGATGGATTTGTTCTTGCAAATCAATCGTCACTTGGACAATTTTCACAGAAGAAATGATAGCACACTCTGAGGATACAAGGAGCAATACCTTCTTTAGCCAACTGATAAATCTCAAGCAAAAGGGTTCAATTACCGAGCACATTGAGAACTTCCAAAGATTGAATATAAAGGTAACCGATATTCCAGATGAGAACTTGATTGATGTATTCATAGGAACTTTAAAGGATAACATTCAACATGAGGTTCTCCTTTGGGAAACGAAATCATTGGAGAATGCATTTAAGGTGGCAAGAAATGTTGAAAGTAAAAATATGGCTATGGCTACTAGAAGGACCAATCCTAGCATCTATAGAGAAAACAATGCTCCTTCTTCTAAAACATCTCAACCTACAAGGTTGACACCTCAACAATTGGAGGAAAGAAAAGTAGAAGGTTTATGATTTAATTGTGACAGCAAGTACAGTAAGGGACATAAGTGTGGTGAGAATAAATTATTCTACATAGATTGTGAAGAGGAAGAAGAAGAATAACAAGAACCATCTCAAGATGAAAACGTAGAAGCAATTTCATCTGAAGAGTTGACTC
>ML811289.1:13309-27189 GCA_009831015.1 Picea engelmannii
TGTTGTCCTCAACGCTTGATGTATAACCATATACCAGGGTCCCATGGATAAGTGTGGACCATAATCCTGAAGTAGACTAGAGAACCAGGGTCCCATTGAGAAATGGTATCCACCATGCTAAAGTAGTCCAATCGCCATTGTAAACCAGGGTCCCATGTCTAATTGCTCATGTGAACCCCACATGCAAGATATTGGCACCCAATAACCAACTGAAAATGATGCTCCCAATACTAACACCTATCATGTAGATCCAAATAAGAATATCCATTCACATAGTGGGAGATGATCAAAGATGAATCTAGAAGGAACAATACCATTGTAGAATATGCAGGATGGATGCTGGTAACTACCTCCTGATGTGGGACATTAATGTTCTCTACAGAAGGTGGGGTAGAGTCATCAAATAAAATATGAAAGTGGTTGTCATCCCAGAAATGACAAATATCCATATACCGATCATCACAATCGGCCTCAAAATCATACCAAGCATATATTTCTTAATTATATTCATCCCTGATGTCTGTCATAAGAAAGATCTCATGCATGTTATCCAATGAATCTTGAATACTACGAAAACTATCTTTGAGGCCATCTATAAGGTCATGCAATCTAGCATCCAATGTGTCATACAATTGGGATTTGAATGATTCAAAAATTTATTTGAGGTTTTGAGAGGAAATAACCATCTGAACACCCTATGAACTCTTCGGTCCCGCATCTGTCATGAAAAAACCCAAAAATAGAACAATAACTTAAGGTAGAAAATCGCGGCGTTTTCTAGAAAAACCCTAAAAAACTGTTGAATTTAAAATGCTCATAACTTCACTTCCCAGACTTCGTTTCGGCTGATTTGTTTTTTGAAATTGGGTAAAATTGTGAGAGGAAATCAGAACAGTAATTTTTTTGGGCAGATTCGGCCTCCGACTACTACAAAAATAAAATAAAATCGCACCTCCATCCACAGAAAAAACCCTAAAACTTGCAAATTTTAAAACTTCAATATCTTGACTTCCCAAACTCCATTTCAGACTTTTGTTTTTTTCAAATTGGTTGTTTTCTGAGAGGAACATAGATATACAACTAGTTTCTACAAATTTTGCATAGAAATATACCAAAAATTTCTGGAATGTAGTGGCCCTTTTTTTTCTTCTCCAAAAAAAAAATATGAAAAAATAAAAAAATTTGCCCACAATGTCTGCCAAGGAAAGTGCTATGATACCACTTGTTAAGAACATGAATAGATCTACAAATATAATCACCACAAATACTAAATACACAATAGATCCACGAAGTAATATATAATAATAATATGCAAAATCTCTTTTATTACTATCAAACCCTTGAGGTAGGGCAACACCATACAATGGATCCTATTATGTAAGAGATCCTCTCTTGTTCACTTGCCTTTTCGAGGGGGAAACCTCCTAACGAGATTTAGCTCCAAATATAATAATTATCTTCATATCCCATTACATTGCTTGAACCCCTTTATATAGTACTACCATCACCTAAGAACATTCTAGAGGAGGAATCTTCTAGAAGTAGAACCTTCTAAGAAGTCATCTTACATTTATTATCTCTAATTACCCATTTATTATATCTAACTACCATAGTGGGCCTTATTTAATAATATACCGGACTTAGTCCACTTTAAATTGAATGGCCTCCACTATTATCACTATGGGCCCTCTGCCCCCCCCCGACCTACCTCTCTAGCTACCTTACAAATTGGAACCATGATTTCATTCAACAAGTTAATACAGTAAGCAATAAGATATCATACACAGTTGATTTCTGGTTGGATAGTGTTACGAGGGAAAAACTCACTATGGCCAAGGGTAAACCACAACAGACAAGTATGACTGCAGAAATAAACTCAATTCCATTGTATGTTATATAAACTAATGTGAAAGATAAGAAAGAGGCCTACCTCGATCCAACGTTCGATGATGTTCCACCATTGTGCACTTCGACCCAAAGCTCTATACCTACAATAAGTTCTTAACAAACAAGCATAGAAAGTACATGGTGATACTATAAATGGGTTAGCACGTTAGATAACATAATCCATTAATAAACATTACAAACATGCCCATGGATAACATTCATATATTTGCACAATACCAATAGGATGGGAAATGAGTATTTCTATTAATAATTGATCAACATAAGTGACAACATTATAGACTTTTGTGTCAGCATGGTTCGAAACTAAGAAACCAAGTTCCTTCCAACTGTGCCTCCACCACTTCAATCCTCCACCAAAGGCAAGTTCATAGGAGAGAGAAAATGAGGTTCTCTCAACAATACGGAAAGAGCTTGGGGGTTGAACACTGTGTTCAGACTTGAGGGACAAAGGGATGCAGACTCAATATGAAGTAATTTTTCCAAAGTAACTTTTCTCTCAAAGTTGAATGCTTTATCTAATTTTTCATAGCTCAGAATTGTTCTTTTATAGTCTTCAAAATGCAACTGAAGGGCCGAGTCAGAATGTTTCTAGTATGTGGAAGGCCAAGGATCAGAGATCTCCTGTGATGACATGGAAAATTGACTCCATTTTGTATTTTTTGGCACAAATCTCGATGTACGTGGGTTGTAGTGGAGCAGCCTATGTATACGCATGATGTATAGCAGATAGGGCGTGTATATGTGGAAAAATGTGTATTTTTGGCTCTGGATTCGTCAAAAAGGGATGATAAGTCTGCATAGGGAAATGGAAAAACACCCTCTGTGAAACATAGCAATGGTGGGGAAAATATTTCTATAACAGATGCCCCCTAATGTGTGAGATCAGAGGAGTATCTGTGATGACCGAAATACATTATAAATAACCCAAGAGTGGAGTAGTAGAGAACCAGTTGGATTTACCCGATTGCTCATTACATTATGTATTGACTTTGCAAACATGGCTACTAAGAATACAATGCAGATCCATGTGGAAAATATACCAAATAAGTGTATGTGGCCATGAATAGTAAAATACAAATGTGGTTGTATGCTGAAAGTTGTCATAGTTATGAACAAGGCATAGTTAAACCAATCTCAAAATCAATCTGCAGATATCTTTATATCGTGGAGTACAATCTGATCTCCCATGATCACTGAATTTGAATAGCTGTTGGTCCAATGAAATGTAAGCAACAACTCAGGAAAGTTGTGGCCACGTAGTGATGTATTCAAGTCTTCTACACTATCTGCCAAGGGTTCAAGTCTACATCATGTGAATAAAGGAGTTGAGGTTGAACACAATGAGACATCATTTGATTACCGGTCATTGAGGTATACCGTTAACAAATGCAAGACAACCTACCAATAATGAAAGTAGGTATTAAGGCACCAACTACATTCCTACAAGTGTGAATAAAGGAGTCGATGTCAAACAGTTGAGAAATCCATTGATCAGGAGACATTTATGTATTCTCATCTGTCAATGGTGAGAGAGCCTGCCACTAATGACTGCAAGCCTCAAGGTACTCATAAAAATTTAGGTCCCATATCCAGAATAAATGAGATGAAGTTGATGGAAAGAGACCCACTGAAAGGAGAGCATTAAGGCATGTCTCATCAGTCAACATGAGGAACAAAGTAGGAGCTTTATGATTTGGTGGAGATCGGACGAAGAACATGTTCATGAACCAACGACCCTGTGCATCTTTCGCTTGTACCAAATGAAAGTGGTATACGAAAAAGACCCTCTGAATAGAAGCCAATGATGAAAATTGCTGACAAAGGCGAGGATACCACCAATAGGCCTAATGGAATCCAAAACGATGCATGAATCCCAAAGTGTGAATAGATGTCTTGTCGTCGAACACAACGGAAACCACCCAGTCAGAGACCAATGATGAAATGTTGATTACTGGGTTCAAGGTGACCTACCAATGATGCAAGTAGGGCCAGGGTGCATGATAAGACCATAGTATCATGTGATTCTGAGACAAACTGAGGCTATGGATGACATGCAAAGTCAAGATTTCTGAGGAGTGGCCAACACAAGTTGATAGACTTCCTTTGAACAAGAGCATGAGACATATGGTGGACTCCGGTAGCATAAACTCAATGATGTGACTATTAGATGCAGGATGCATCAATAACATTCTCTATAGGGAGTGGAAGAGTAACTAGTCGGTAGAGAAAATTATGTGACGAGATCAGCTTCCTAAGGCCATGCTAAACCCAAAATTATGATGACACAAGGACTCAATAATTTTGTACTTTGTTCAAAAGCGACATGACTGCTTCCAATTATAATATAGTACTCCCTTCCTGCCTGTCTTTTTTTTTTTTCATAACAAAGAATGCTATGCTACAGAGGAGGAAACGAGTGTCGCAAGTAAGCAAAACTAGTTCCAACAGTGGAACGTACCTATGCTTAATGCAAGGAAATGCATGCAGGAGATGGACACTCGGGGTGATGTTCCCTCCAGGGTATAGGGTGTCAAACTGTGAAGGATTTAAACAAGGCTCTTCCTGGTTGAGGATGAAAAAACTTCTTAGTCAACGGTTTATAATGCAAAGCGAGAACCGATTAAAGGCTCAATACTACAAGCAAGGGAAAAAGATGCAATCACAACTTAACGGCAAAAAATATCATTTTTTATGTCTTGTAGTCTAATTGGTGTGAAAAAGGGGTAAACGTGTGCCAAATAGACATCTTTTCAAATCCAATTTACGAGTGTGAAAAAGATAATTAAGACTCATGACCTTTCAAATCCAATTTAACAAGTGTTAAAGGGACAAATCACTCGACAATCTTTTCGGTTTTTAGACGAGTCAGAAAAGAGATTAACTAAGACTTGTTTTGTTGTCTTAATCAACATGTAAATGGGGAGGCCAAGGCTCCCATCTCAGTCTTCTGCGGAAAGTCAGTATCTCACAGATAGCTGACAAAATCTTGGGAAAACCCAAAGCTCTCCAAGTCAAGGAAGAGAAAGTGCTTGCGGAGGATATGGTCTCTGAGATGGTTTGAATAATGTCTCTTAATGGAAAAGAAATAGGTGGGGGTATGGGATGCCCCATCAGGTCATCCCAATCGAAGGGAACCTCATCAGGACTTGGAGGGAGAGAATTCGGGGAAAGAATAAATCTCTCTCGTTCAGAAGGGGGAGGATTTGGAATGTTGATGACATGATTGAAAGGTGCATCACTCTCTTCAGGGAGAGTAGGATTGACCAAATATTTCATTGGTGTGGCCACTTCTTAAATTATAGGTTGAAGAGGATTCATAGTAATGGGGGCAAGAGACACTTCACCCTTGACAAAGGGGGTGAGGTCAGGAGAGGATTGCGTTGGTGGAACCACCGAGACGATCAAAGGAGAAGTGGTGTGAGGAGAAACCACAGATGCCTCAAAATCCGAAGGGCTCTTAGGTGAGCCCCACACTTCTAGTATCACGGTAGTATCCGGGCACAAATGAGTAAGGTGACTTCCTTCACAAGTCCTGCAAAGGAATTTATGCTTATATCTGAGATGTCTAGGCTTATCAATGTGACTAGCAGGGGAAAGAGAGTCATCTCCTGTATGATGAATAGAGGTTGGAGACGTGACACTGTTATGATTTGGGGTAAAAAGGATGGTGCCCCCAACATAATTGGCAGAGGTCAGGGGCAAGCTGTCAACATAATTTGTAGAAAAATTTGACCCATATCCAACATCACTGGAAGAGGTTGGTGATGGAACACCAGTAGGACTGACAGTGACTGGGCTAGCGATAGATTGCGGCATTTGATTCCAAGGTCTGGGGAAAGATTGATTCTGAAAAATTGCAGGCCAGAAAGAATCCTGGCATACCCCCGGTCCTAGCCCAGAAAAGTGGTGGCCAATGCCAAAAGGGTCCGAAGAGGTTTGGACGGGTATCGTCACCGAGGTCTATGAAGAGACTGAGGTAGGATAAGATTTATTCGAGTGAGGATATATGTTTCCCCCTTGTGAAGGGGTTCCATAAAGAGGGTAGCCCAAACCGTAAAATTGATTCTCCACATATGAAATACCTGGGGGTACTTGAGGAGCTGTCATGGAAAAAGTGTTCCAAGGAACTGACATGGTAAACAAAAGATACATGGGTGGGGTGTAATAAGTGGGATAAGCACCCATCTGAGTACTGTCTCCTAAAATAGCATAGCTAGTATTGGATCCATAAAGGGGAAGGTTCCAACCTCCCATGGGGACATGACTCATATCAAATGAAGAAGTAGGCATTGGAGCCATGGTGCCCCCGGATCCAATGCTAGGATTCATATATGTGGGCCAGGGAGAGGATTACACGGGGGAAGGCATATCAACATAAAAATGACTAGAGACCCAAGGTGAAGACTAAGCATTGTAGTTCTGCATACCATTGTAAAACATGGAATGGTCTGTCTCCATGAAATGAGCAGGCATCCTGGGGTGGGTAGCAATGAATGAGGGAGAAAAATAAACTCCATTTTCCATAATGATGAAACCCAAAATAGATTCCTAAGGCCAACTAGTAGTCAAAGAGCATACCAAAAAGTCAAACGACCAATATGCATGTAAACGGGCTAAAGTGGTTGAGTGGCCTCCCTTGCTAAAGAAGGTATGTCTCGTCCAGGAGGGCCCTGAGACTCCCTGCTAAAGTTTGGAGGTAACATAATCAGTTATAGGGGCCCTCGTGGGCTTAACAACCAGTCAGTCAGATCCCCCCAGAGAGGTAATCCTCCATAAAGGTTTTGTGTTGTCCGACCCTTATCTGACCTAGAGTACAAGCAAAATAACCCCTACAAGTAACCTATGAGATACCTAAGTAAAGAAACTAATAAACCATTGTATAACTGATGCACAAGCGAGCAGTCGTAAGTCCGGATCACCATATGGGAAGGGTAGCAAAGCCCGAAACCTTGAAAGAATCGCCTCTCACAGAGGTATGGGTACTAGCAAGATCCCCAAATACGAATAAATCCACAGAAATATCTCTGACGCTAGGTATGTATCCATGGGTTATCCCTTCAACTAACTTTGCGCGACCTTGTGATTAATTCCAGTGTGAGCGAAGCCTCCTGATCTTACCAGTTATACAATGGACTTCTCAACTCCTTGTCTCAGACACATATGTTGATTTAATTGCCTTGGAGAAGTTTACTCACAAAATCCTATTCCAAGGCACTAAATCCTAGACTAGTTTGTGCACCCTAAAAATAAAATTGTGACTAATCAATTTTAGTTTAAAGCGTAAATTTTATTGGCCATGATTACTCAAAAGGGTATGGAAGCGAAACTCATGATGTTTTGACTCTACAAGAAGATAAATATGAATATAATGCAAATTTTGTCTTTAACTTTTCAATGAATGATATGCTAATAAAAACAGTGCAATTTTCAATTTCAACTCTACAATTCAGAAGTAAAATGCAATCTTTCGCTAAATGCACTAAACTAATGATAAAGGTTCAAAGACAAAAATTCTAACCAATGCAAAATGCCTATTTTTTTGTATTTTCAATATATTAAAGAAAAAATGCATGGACTGAAAAGAAACCTGATATATAAATTCTACTATGTATAAACGAAATAACTTCAAGTAGAATATCAAGCGGCCAAGAAAACAACCCAAGGTTCAAGGAAAAACCAAAAATGAAAAACAATGAGAAAGACTACGCCCAAAAATTCAACTCCCAATAGGTTTCATGTCAACCCAAAGAAGCTCAATAGGAACTACAGAGACTTAAGAAGGCTCAGCAATCATCAAATCCCACCCATCAGTCACTAAGCCACGCAAACAAGCAAGGGAAAGTGGTATACGTGATTGTTCAGGGAAACAGGGCATATATATACAACTAGCAGTGAGACAACATGTGTGTGTATGTGACTTTCAAGGCAATAGGGCATGTACAAGCTTGAAAACAAGGTCAGGCAAGGGTAAAAAGGCTGAAAACTAAGACCTAGAGTGAACAGAATCTGTCAAGCAGTGATACGACAAGAAACACAAAGGAAAAAGAGAAATGCAAGAAGAAAAAGTACTTTAACCCTTAGAAGGAATATCTCTCCCCAGTGGAGTCGCCAATTCTGTTACAAGGGAAAAACTCTCTATGGCCAAGGGTAAACCACAACAGACAGGTATGACTGCAGAAATCAACTCAATTCCATTGTATGCTATATAAACTAATGTGCAAGATAAGAAAGAGGCTTACCTCAATCCAATGTTTGATGGTGTTCCACCGTTGAGCACTTCGACCCAAAGCTCTATACCTGCCATAAGTTCTTAACAAACAAGCATAGCAAGTACATGGTGATAGTATAAAGCGGTTAGAACATTAGATAACATAATCCATTAATAAACATTACAAACATGCCCATGGATAATAATCATATATTTGCACGATACCAATAGGATGAGAAAGGAGTATTTATATTAATAATTGATCAGCATAAGTGACAACATTAGAGACTTTCGTGTCGGCACGGTTCAAAACCAAGAAGCCAAGTTCCTTCCAACTGGGCCTCCACTACTTCAATCCTCCACCAAAGGCAAGCTCATAGGAGAGAGACAATGAGGTTCTCTCAAAAATAGGGAAAGAGCTTGGGGGTTGAACACTGTGTTTATCCTTGAGGGACAAAGGGATGCAGACTCAATATGAAGTAATTTCTCCAGAGTAACTTTTCTCTCAAAGTTGAATGCTTTCTCTTCTTTTCCATAGCTATGAATTGTTCTTTTATAGTCTTCAAAATGCAACTGAAGGGACGAGTCAGAATGTTTTCAATATGTGGAAGGCCAAGGATCAGAGATATCCTGTCGTGACATGAAAACTTGACACCATTTTGTATTTTTTGGCACAAATCCCGATGTAAGCGGGTTGTAGTGGAACAACCTACGTATATGCATGTTGTATAGCAGATAGGGCGCGTATATGTGGAAAAATGTGTATTTTTGGCTCTGGATTCATCAAAAAGGGATGACAAGTCTACATAGGGAAATGGAAAAAGGACCTCTGTGCAAGATAACAATGGAAGGGAAAATATTGCTATAACAGATAGTATATTAGGGGGTTATATTACCGAGTTTGTTATAGATTGTACCCATTCATATAGTGTTGTTGAAAGAGAATTATTTAAGGGCCCACACAAAAGATACTTGAAATAATTATCTATTTGGATCAAGATGTTTCTTTGTAATAAGGGAGTTATGAATATGGAATCCATTTACCCTAGTATCTAAGTGCCTTCACGCACATATTGGGATTGGGGGATGACTAGGGAATGGTATAAGTGTATGGAAAAGAGGGATGTTGATCCAGATTATTTTCAGCACGAAATGAGACCGGAGATATAATAAATAAATGCACAAAGATATCACAGATATTCAATAATATAATAGAAATGTATCATAGATGCAACCTTAAACACATATATACAGTAATACATTATTTCTATTAATGAAAGAAATGTACAGAGGCTGTAAAAATACAGAGTGAAAGACTCGCTAGAATGGTGGCAGCTTATCTCTGAGAAGAGATGTGACGGCTACTCGCATTCGCAAGAAGATGATTAAAATGAGACTCTTAAGTCATTTTTACAATAAACATGAATTCCAAAAACCCTGGACATCCAAAAACCCTACCCTAGGAGATGAACTGCCAAAATTCATGTGGGCCCCATTTGGGTAAGTTAGTACATTAACTTCCCAGGGTCGTAACTTTTGCATACGATCTTCGTTTTAGGCGTATGATAGCCCGTTGGAAAGGTATCATATAGGAGATTAATTTTGGGGGCTCAATCATGCCTTTGGATATCATTAAAGATATCGATCCTGAAAACCTTCATTTAGGCCCTCAAAATGGCCCCAGAAGTTAAAAATTGCTAAAACTAGTAAATTGTCAAAATTGCCAGAAAATTGTTTTGAGTTGGTTGGAAAAGGTGGGTGGCCACTGATATCCATCTGGATAAATCCTCCCTCCTTAGGAATAAATGGTATCCATTGCGTTGAGTTCCCGGGGGAGAGGGAAAAGTGTTTGTTGAATCTGCATCTTGGTGAGTTGCTTTCCTTGCTAGATATGTCGTGCTGCTCAGTTTGTGGAAGTCTGTCACGAACCTGTTGAGGTTGAGGTTGTTCAACAAGTCGAGATACATGAGAGGATGATGTGCAAAAGGAATCTTTGCGCTTTGTTGCAACCTTGTATACCTGCTTCTGTTGGATAGAAGGTTCTTGGGGTGAGGCTGCAGTGGTTGTAATGTCCTTATGTTCCGCTTTTGAACAGATTGTGAAGAAGATGAATTTTGCAGTATGAGATACTACCTTGCGGCACTTTTTAGGTGGAATAGTTTTCGGAACTACCTCTGGTATTCTATAGCGATGACCCCCCAAAGTAACAATGACACTACGAGGTCGAGACTCATAAACAACATGGCGTCTCCACATATATGGTTGTCCCAAGAGAACATCACAGACATCCAGTGGGGAAACATCACATGATACTTCATCCTTGAAGGGTTGGATGTCGTATGAAAATCGACACGGTTGGCTGACACGGAGATCTCGTCCTTGGCGAAGCCACCCGATGTTGTATGGTTGCGGGTGTGGTGTTGTCGACGATCCCAACTGTTTGACAACCTCTACTGAGATGAGATTCTTCTAGCTTCTGCTATCAACAATAAAATGCAGCGGGGTCCTCTTCACCCACATCTGTGAATGGAAAAGGCACTCCCCCTCTTCAGGATATGTTGGATCTTTTGGTTGAATTACCGCGGTCACGACAATAGCAATGGGGTATGTGTCAATGATCTACCCTATACCAGTATTTTCATAATCAGATTCCGAATCAGGGTTCGGCTCCTTGTCTTTGATACCGGCCACCAATGACGGTTTTGAGCGACATTCATCGGTGTTGTGCCAGGGGATTTTGTGGAAATCACACCATTTTCCCGTGTCCTTCTTTGTCTTCCCATGACCCTTATTTTCATGTGGCTTGGACTGGTTTTCGGGAGACTGTTTGTTAGGGCCATCTTTGTCATACTTTGGTTGTTGCGGATTTGCAGACCCGAAATCCCATTTGTTCTAGTGCTTAAATTTCTGCTCGATTTTAACAGCATATCGATAAGCAACACCGAGTGATGAGATGTCCAGAAAATCCATTTCAGTTTGGATGTATCTGTGTAGAGCCCCACAGTATTTCAGAACCAAATGTCGTTTGGAGTCTTTGATACCCATCTTGGTGCGCAAGGTATGGAAGGTATTGGTGAACTCCAGCACTTCTTGGCCCCTCTCTTGCCACAGTGTGGTCCATCTCATGTACTGGTCCTCATAGTTGCCAACAGGGTAATACTGTTCCTTTACCGCATCCACAAAACAATCCCAAGTGGGTTTGGCCCCATATATTCTAGAATCCTCTGTGGAACTTTGATCCCAGTAAGTTTCCCACCAATGTTTGACATGAGGGAGATCTTTAAGGAGTGCAAAGGTGATCTTTTCTCTGTCGAAAAAATTGTGAACAAAGATATAACCTTCTAGAAGATTTAACCATTTGTCTAGGGCTTCTGCATCTATCTGTCCTTCAAATACATGAATATCAAAATTAACTTGTACCTTGAAAGGCGAGGTGCCTCCAAAGTGGTCGCTTGATGAAGATACACTTTTTTCTATAGGAATGCATTGAAGGATGTGGGAACAATTCTCCATCATTTCATCCCTTTGTCACGTGAGAGCTTGCTCAAGCAACAGACTGATAGGATCGTTTGCTCCGTCATTTTTCTTCTCTTCCGCCATTGAGGGTTTTTTGGGTGTGCGAGAGTGATTTTCCTCAAGAGAGACAAGATCAAGACCCAACTTTCTATACTCGGACCTCGTCGGGGACATGCACTAAAAAAATGATCAAGAACAGCTTGCTTTGATACCACTGATCCGGATTATTTTCAGCATGAAATGAGAGCAGAGATATAATAAAGAAATGCACAGAGATATCGCAGATATTCAATAATATAATAGAAATGTATCAGATATGCAACCTCAAACAAATATATACAGTAATACACGATTTCTATTAATGAAAGAAATGTACAGAGGCTGTAAAAATACAGAGTGAAAAACTCGCTAGAATGGTGGCATCTTATCTCTGAGAAGAGATGTGAAGGCTACTCACATTCGCAAGAAGATGATTACAATGAGGCTCTTAAGGAATTTTTACAATAAATAAGAATGCCAAAAAACATAGACATCCAAAAACCTAACCCTAGGAGATGAAGCTCCAAAATTCATGTGGGCCCCGTTTGGGTAAGTTAGTACATTAACTTCCTGGGGTCGTAACTTTTGCATACGATCTTCGTTTTAGGTGTATGATAGACCGTTGGAAAGGTATCATCAAGGAGATTCATTTTGGGGGATCAATCATGCCTTTATCTTTCATTGAGGAGCTCGATCCTGAAAAACCTTCATTTAGGCCCTCAAAATGGCCCCGGAAGTTAAAAACTGCTAAAAATAGTAAATTGCGAAAATTGCCAGAAAATTGTTTTGAGCCGGTTGGAAAAGGTGGGTGGCCACTGATATCCATCTGGATCATATGCATAAATTAAGGAATGAACAACAAATGGGATTATAATTTTGAGAGAACAAGGATGTGCAATAGATGAAGAGATTGGAGTATTTCACAGTGGTAAAAGATTTAAACATAGTAGGAAGAGGACTTTGGCTGAGAGAGAGGGAAGCACAGTGATATTGAGGAAAGACAAACTAGTGTAATACTCTAGATAGAATGAATACCACACATAGAAGAGAAGAAAAAGGAAAATTATTATCATCTCAGTCCAGTAAAAGAATATCCCACTCAGACTAGATTCTGCGTCGAACCCACGACCTCGTGTGCATCCCCAAGAACTGAGCTAAGATCTAAAATTTTGTCACTTGTAGTGAGTGAGGGAAGTAAAGATAAAATTAAATGTATTGAGAGTAGTGGAAGTAGTACACCAAGTTAGAATTAGCTAGTGTCACCAAGGAGGAATATTGCACAGAGCACAATGGTAGGAGTAGACCGTCTTTGAGGATGCATGTCTTTCACGGAGTAGGTTCAGAGGATCCACGACAAAATTTATTTGTTTTTGAAGAGATATGGATAGTGAAGAATGTTTAGGATGATGATGTAAATATTTTTTAGTTGGAAACGTCGTTCAAAGAACAAACATTACTATGGTATATGAAGTATCAGTCTACTACACCTACGGGACAAACTAGAACATGAACACGCATTAGGTAAGATTTGTTGAAAGAGTTCTAGAAGACGAAGTCTGAGTCACAGTGTATTACAGAGATAAAAGAGATCAAGTAGTTATCAAATTATTTGGTATGGGATTTTGATCATATATTCAAGATATTAAAGGATTGGTTGGTTTTCCAAATTGCAGATGAGCAACATAGGGAGTGGTTCATTTCAGGACTTTTGTCACATATATGCTTCCCTTTGAGGAAGAAAAATATTACGTGGAAGTCAAAATCCCTATAGATTTATATGAGGTTGTAAGTATCCCTTGTAGGAGAAAATGACGTAGGTATGGCTTAGGTTCAGTTGCAATTAGTTGGATTGATTATTCAATTGCAAGAGTTGGCTAAAGGGAAGGAAAAATGCGAAGAAATTTGGTGTGTTACATGTAGAATAGAATGCCATCATAAGAATGAGTGTCCAAATTTTAAGGAATATTTGGTCACAAGAGATCATAATCCTTTAGGAGTATGGTGAAATATATGTAAAATGATGGGTCATCATCCTAATGCTTTCACATTGATGCATAAGTACTAGAGTTTCTAGAAACCTATTTTGTAATTTATGTAAGTCTTTCAGACATGATGAAAAGGAATGCCACGCATTTGATTTGATGAGAGAGTGCACATAGGATGCATATAGGGTCTAAGGGGAAGAAGGACCAGAAGGAGGGGTACCGCA